>JAODUO010000100.1:0-67500 GCA_025642075.2 Ridgeia piscesae | reverse complement strand
AGGCCGACTATACCACTACTTCCCTTTGCATCTCTGGAGACTGGTTTCTCTGTGCCCATGTCGCTCTAGATCCAATTGAAACACCTCCAAATCGGACGTCCAACAAATTATTCAGCTTCAAAGGCCTAAGGTCTGGAGTAACTGATCCCAGAATAGCAATGTTGGTGACTAGACATATCTCGACGTCTGGAAGTTCACCCGGAAAAGCCCACTACAGTTGCTGGGCAAAGGCACATAGTTGTTGATCAATTGTTTGAAAAGCGTGGTACTGGCCGAGTGCTGCTGACATGTTCTGAATTTTCACCTTTCAAAACCAGTCGACATGGCCATGGTGGCCATATCGACTGGTTTTGCATCAATAAGTGGCTAGTATGTAACTGTTGTGTAGCTAGTTCTCTCCCGTGAGAGGCTGTTGTAGAATCCATACAGAAATAGGATTATCTGATCGGGAATAATGTTACCACCATTTGACATGGGTATCACACCTGGAGGTCGTAGTCTGGGGTGACACTAGGCGATATATAGAACAGGATTTGCATCCGTCTTACAAAATGTTAACTTCTGATGTACCATTTCTCTTCGAGGTGGCTCTTCACGAATGTTTGATTTTAGTCAGTCTTCTCACAAAGTGCCAGCGATTTTGACTTTTGTTCTCTATTGCAATCTGTGTTGTTGTTGAACTACATGTAAATTGTTCTTGAAATATCAGCAATTAACAAAGATAGTCTGCGTGATGGTGGCGACGACGACGCCGACGACAGTGGATAGAAAATAAACATGTGTTGAACATTTTAAGTAGCATTACCAAATCGAATCAATATGCAATATTTTGTGATGAATGAATGTTTGGCAAAAAGAAAAAACAAATAGTTCGCTTTGCAAAAACAACTATGGCAACAATATAATTGTAGCTCTAAAAAACAGTCCATTTGATGAGGATGCAATGAGTTATCCAATGGCATACGATGTTTCCTTGCGTACATTGACAAACACATAGTAACACTTTTGAATATAGATACGTTGATGATGACCTTGTTTGACCTTCACTGGAAGCGTACTATTTAATTTGATGTTTCGGCTGTGTACTGCATTGTCACGGGGATAAACAATGCTTTCCAATTCTATATGATATATACATGAGTATGTAGGTAACGTAAATATAAGCACCCAATGAAACTGCGAAATTGCGCAATTTCTAAAGTTCGTCAATTTACGGTGACCCTGATTGAACGCCGCTCCCCGCAAACTACCTCACCTCACAGTTCCATGTCACACCGCATTTTGACGAGGAGAAATTGTGCTTTCCTATAATATATGACTTGTCCATAGTTGTACGGTCATATAACTTCATAGTATTCGAGGCATTGTAAACGTTCAAATAATCGTCAATTTATGGGTGACCTTATTTGACCTTGTCATCATTCTTATCATTTCAGGATACAGCACAATGTTGTACATTGTCTTCGATATATGATATATCGCTTTCCAACAATATATAGGTCGGCCATTTTTTAATAACATAAAATAGCTACTTAGCTATTTTAATATCGAGAGGTTTTCAGAAGAGTCCAATTTCTAAAATTGATCGTTTTATGGTGACTTTGTTTGATCTCGGATTAACACTTACTGCACCACTGGCCAACTCTACGACAGACCTAATCGTGACGCAGAGATGCAGGGCTTTCCAATGATATAACATTTTGGTGTGTGTATGGGGGCATTTAAATCTCTGTATTAGGTGCTTCTGCCGTTCGCCTAAATCATGAATAATTTGCAGATAATCTGTCATCTAAAATGTTACTTATAACGATTATGTAACAGGTGATAACAACATTGCCCTTATTCAGTATGTAAATTAATATGCAGGGCGTATGTTAAGATTTTGGGCTATCTAGAATGATACCCCTATAGGCCGCCGTTTTGAAATTCAAAATGGCTGACAATGGTGCAGTGTAAATGTCATAATGATAAACTTGGTTAATATGTAAACAGGAATTATCTTTAGATATTAGGCCATATGATATTATATCCGTGTAGACCGTTTTTTGACCTTCAAAATGGATTCAGCGAACATAAGTGATTTTGTCTAAAGCGTAAAGCTATGTGACACATTTCATCAGAGCATGTAGACATGTGTAAACATTAGCCTCTAACAACAAACGCACGTTGACAGGAAGGCAATATTCCAGATTC
Organism: Ridgeia piscesae; assembly: GCA_025642075.2. Classification (NCBI taxonomy): domain Eukaryota; kingdom Metazoa; phylum Annelida; class Polychaeta; order Sabellida; family Siboglinidae; genus Ridgeia; species Ridgeia piscesae. The sequence continues at coordinate 65,307 of JAODUO010000100.1, read as the reverse complement.
ACCACAGATGCGCAATACTAAAACCGAGTATAGTTTTAGTTAACCCATCAGTCTTCAAATCGCATTATCTCTACTAGTAAGTTTGTAGAATTCATGGGTACGATGCAGAAGATTGAGTTGGTGGGCTAGAATTGGGTGTAATATGTGATGTCTGTCTCTCCAATGCCTGGGTCCACCTACTTGAAAATCACCTACAGTTTTCAGAGCTGTTATCTCTACGTGAAGGCCACCGAAAACCACCATGAATTTATCTCCACCAGAATTGTCTGGTCACTTCCACTGGATCTGTTTTGCGATGATACATAGTGACTGATCAAACGTTAGTACAGATCGGCATCTGTTTGTTTGGGTATTGTTGAAATGCTCAAATGCATTATTGTCCAAACCCTTAGACTGTTTAGCAATTACCACTGTGTGAGCACGGTGGTGAAATAGAGGCAGTAATGCAATGGTCAGATTTCACGATCTTCATATGGTTGCTTGCTTGCGATGAAAGTATGCCATATTTAAAGCAGAAGTCTTTAATGATGAATGTAACTGGAGATTCGTCAATGTAGCAATGCGATAGAAGCCTAACTTCTTCGAACCAGTGTCATCTCCGATAACAGCTATCGGAGACGATGTCGCGCTTACATTTTTCCGGTCGTTATAAACTTTCCAATTGACGTTTCTGCGCATGCGCGTTAAATGTAAAATCATAATCGTGCAGCGAACCGACAAAGCATTTTAGGTATAAATGAACGGGCTGTTCGTTAACTCTCCTGTGATGATTACTGTGAAGAGTCGCTTAAAATATCGTTCAATACAATAAATATAAATTTAACACTGTCACGGATTATGGCGCAGTATTGTCACGTGATTAATGCTTGCTATCAAAAGCTTGCCTCAAAACGTGTTTGCCTCGTGTAAATTTGCAACAAATAACTTTGCTGATAGATTATATACATCCAAAGGAACAACCCGTAGTATTTATACCATAAATGCTTTGTTCTTTCGCAGCACAATGATGGTTTTACATTTATCACGCATGCGCAGAAACGTCAATCGTTTATAAAGCCGGGAAAATGTAAGCGCTACAACGACACTGGTTTGAAGACAGTTGGGCATCTAATAAGCATATGTCAGCTATTTTAAATGTCAAAATGACGGCCTATAACGGAATAATTTCAGATGGCCTAATATCTGGAAATAATCCATGCATATTAGTCAAATGTCATGTTATCATCACCTAGTATGCAATCGTTGCGGCATTTAAACTGCATTATATATTAACCATTATAAGTTTCAAAATGGCGGCATGTACAGGTATAATTTCAGAGGGCCAAATATTTGAGAATTTACCACACACATACACACACACTTATATATATATATATATATATATATATATATATATATATATATATATATATTCACCAAGTTTCGTGTAGTAGTTACACTGCAATATGTGTAAGGAATTTTACATCTCAAGACGGTAGTAAACACAAGTCATTTTAGATGGCTCAATACCTGAAAGTTGTCTGTTAAAATTAGTCGATATATCCACCAAGTTTCGTGTTGTTATCACGTATTACACAACTGTTATAGTAGTTAAAATGCATTGCATGCGGGCATTTTGAATTTTAAGAGGGTGGCCTACACCCAATGTGTCTGCTGGATCAGCTATAAAAACTTGATGTATGCAAAATTGAACACAACGTGAGTCCACAAACATACATGCATGCATGCATGCAGGCACGCACGTACGCACTCACGCACGCACGCACTCATACGCGCACGCACGCGCACGCACGCACGCAATAGGCAGGTAGGCAGGTAGGCAGGTAGTGAATTGTAGTGATATGTGTCGAGATGTCCATGCAGGTTTGTGTATATCTGAAGCCTTCCTCGGAAGAAGGCAAGTTGTTTTGTTGACTCATTTCCAAATGAAGGGTACCACCATAACATAAATAACTTTGTTAACAACTAGGCGAAGAAAATTACGTCGAATTTGAATGTGTGTTCTACATTTAAATTCATGCTACGAAAATGACGCCAAAATGCAATGTCTTCATTTAACAAATGTTCACATTATAATTATCGGATAAAACATAGATACAAATAAATTATAGTCATGTCTAACACGGCAGCACATGCATCGGATCGTGGATCTCTCAATTGAGAGTCTAATGCTCTACCACTGCACCACAGCGCGCCCCATTTGTGGCGGCCACCTTATGTTTTGCCTTCGGTTGACATTCCCACGGGTGACAATCCACTCAAATTATAATATATTATATATATATATATATATATATATATATATATATATATATATATATATATATATATATATATAAAATAATAAATGTTTCCAACAAAAAACCTTTATCCAGCTAGGTCGAGTATGATTTACTAAAATTGGGCTGGTCACAAATTCATGAAATTAAACAGCCTTATGGCAATTGCGAGCCTAGTAATAGGCAGATATGTCAAGTAGATATACTTTCTTATAGCTTAAATAAAAAAACTGCATTAAATCGAGCGGGGCAGGAACCAACATTTTTGAAACCGTGGGAAGAAACGTTACAGGACAATTATTCATGGGGATATGTGTCGACATGTTCGTGCATGTTTATGTTTATCTGAAGGTCAAAGTCAAAGGTCACACAACACCCTCTGGTGGATAGGTGATGAAGTACAAACTAGATCAAAGAAAAGAACTAATACTGTCATAAATATTGTGTATTATGTTTAAAACTAGGTCAAAAGGGCAATGCAGCCCTTCCTGGTTGATAGGTGATGAACAAGTGACGCCCCCGCCATTTTAACGGTAATAAACACATATTTTACATGAAACTGAAACATAGCAAAATATAAAGTTTAACTCACCACGAGCGCATCCACCTCCACTCATCCACCGTGCTTTAGCGATGAGTGGACATGGCATGTCAAATTGTCCCGCCTCGTGAATTCGGTTTGGCAATGCGGGCACCCAATAGGCGCCAGTGATGGTGCACGCGGCTACAAGATGGAACGAATGTGATAAGACGTGTTTCTCGTGAATTGGTGACATAACAAGCACGATATATTATAATGATTGATAATCACACAATTAAAACAAATGAAAATGTGATATTACTTGGGCTTAACACATTAGGTGGAACCGGGTCTAACACCTCCGCTGTCGTCGCCGCCGCCGCCGCTGCTGCTGCTGCTGCTGCTGCTGCTGCTGCTGCTGCTGTTTCTGCTGCTGATGCTGGTGGTGGTGGTGATGGTAGTGGACCTAATGACGGGAAAGCCTCCCTGTAGGGTATAATTGGGGTTAACCCCGCGGTGGTAAGGGTACGGGGTGGTAATAACCAGAACACACCCAAACCCTGGTAGTATGTAAAGTGTATTACTGTATATATCTCCCTAGGGTAGCTGCAAGGTGTTTGCACATTTCCCACGAGGGATTAATGTAATTATCATAGGCATTACTAGCCCAGTCCCCCTGTGCCTTGATGACTTCTGATGGAAGACCACATTCCAAGGCAAAGGATGCCCCCCTCGTCGAAAACTATACCCTGATTAATCTGAGGGATTTAAATTCAACTTTCCCAAGTATTTTTGAAGCTTATCCTGGAAGACTTGCACTGTCAATGGGAGCCAGCCATTGCGCGTGGGGTAAGTGAAGAGTGGGGCTGATGGCGGAGAGCTACACAGCCTTAACGCAAGGATTAGTGTCTGTGCTGGACACAGGGGGGAGCCTGGGATATGAGGAAGAGGAATGTGCAATATGCGCTGCCGGTACTGGATTGTCTTCGACCACCGCACAGCTAAGCTTACGCCGTCCTCAGTAAAAGTAGCATCTTGGCGACATAAGTGTAAATTTGAGTCAAAAGACGTAATGCTTTTTACCAAACGATTGGATTTCCGAAAGAAGGAGAAAACGCTACTAAGCAAGCTGCCCAAAAGGTTACTTCCAGTGGCAAGGTGAAGTCTATCTGCTTAAACAACTGGCGAAGGATAGCTGGAGTTATGGGCAGTTTCTGTTTATGTGCGGCCCCTAATATTCGTTGTGTACCTTTGAGCAGCATGTCTATAATTATGCCAAGAGCCCTGAAAGGGGTTAGCATGACTTGCTTCCAGATGCACTATACGAACAACATTTATGTATTGCTTAATAGAAGTGTAAGCCAATTTTTGAGATACAAATGTTATATATCGACAAGCGTTGTCCTGTGACAGTGGCACTGGGTTAATGCCCCCTAATACACAGAAGTGCTGATACAGCTTACGTTGAGAAGCATGTGTAACACGCGTACTGGGGGGCAAAGATCTGTTCTTGTAGCCAACGGACCTTGTCATCTAGTGAGTCCAGAAACCCAGGACCTGTCCAGAATATACAAAAACCCATTATAGGACATGTGCCACGATAACGGTGACAGTGCTAACAATATAGTCAGATATTGCCTAGCCTCGGGTTCATGCAGCCGAGATATTCTATCTGCTAAGACATTATCTTCTCCTAGAACAAGGACCGCTTTCAAGCGGAAGTTAAACACAGCTGACAGCCAAAAGATATGTCTGAGATATTTCATTAGCAGAACGCTGCGTGATGAACCACGGTTAATACATGCTACTGTTGTACTGTTGTCTGACAAAACAACGACATATTTGCTGGCCCACAACGGCCCCCATCTTTGTGCTGATGTGACTGTCCTGAACCGTGGGCAAATCTACCGACCAGTTACAGTAAAAATAGTCGCCCTCGCAGTAACCGCCTGCCCCTACATCACACGCATCTGTAGGTACAATAACATCTGGACCCTTATTTATAATAAGCGACATGCCATTGAAAGAATGCATAAATTCCTTCCACCACTGAATGTCCCTTCGCAAATCTAGTGTTAATACACATTTGTGATTTGCAGACCGTAATGTACAAATTGCGTCTAAAATTCGCCGGACGAATACTCTCCCGCCGTAGATCACAGCCGCCGCCCAGTGAAGTTTGCCTGCTAAAGACTGTAACTGCCGCTTGCTTGCTCGTTTACGTTTTGCAAATACTTCTAGTTCTGCTTTAAGCGCTAACACTTTTTCTGAAGGCAGCCGCTTAACCATAGTTGCTGTATCAATTTCAATACCTAAGAAGGTAAGACAACGAGTGGGATCAATCACTTTATCCCAGTTAATAGAAAAACCCAAACGTCGCAATAATGCCACTAAGGTATTCATTGCGACAATACATTCATTCAATGTCGGTGCACAAATGAAGAAATCATCCAGATACACTACTACCGCAGTAAAGCCCCGCCTAATCATCATCCGCTTGACTGCCTGTGTTAAGCGGTGAAATATACCAGTTGCCAGTCTTGAACCAAAGGGCAACTTACTATCACGCAGATATACTACTTGATTATTAAGTAAAAATTTTAATCCCGTAAACTGTTGACTTTCTGCACTTATTGACACCGACCTCTAAGCTGATTTTAAATCAATCTTGGCCATGTAATAGCCAGGTTGTAGCAGGGAGGTGGCATCATCGATAGTTTGAAACCTTTGTGAAAACTCTAAAGTTGCATAGTCGTTTAAGGAATTACCCGAGGGTCGGCTGCAATCATGTATCAGCCGTATGCCGCCTGTAGATTTCGGGATGGCACCTAAAGGGCTTATAACATTTGGCTTGCTGTCACACACAATGTAATTTCCCTCAGATATTTCATGGAGAACTTGCTGCTTGATTGCTAAGTAATGTGGGGGTCCTGGTGTGGCAGATAGATGATTATCAACCTCGACCGGTACAACCTGGACATCACTGTCAACAATGTCAAACCCATATTTCAGCCCACTTAACAAAAATTCCCGATCTGCGTCATCTGCTAATTCTGTTCGCCATGCCCCGAGATTTAGTCCTGGCCTGGGACTCACTGCCGGAATTTCCTACCTAGGACAGCTGTGTGTTTGACCTGGTCCCTGATTATGTGACGTGGCAGGGTGTGTTTGAGTGCACCCTTTGAACGAGCAGGCATGGACAAACTTACAATCTACATAGCTACAACCTCTGCTTGTGTTAAACATTTTGCAGATTGCCCTGCCATCTACCGTCACTGGTCCTTGACGCTGCCCTGACCTGACATGATTCGGTGGGGGGCGGGCGTTGTTGCCGGGGGCTCGTGGTGTAAGCTGCATTGTATGCAGATGTGGGATGTCAGTTCCCCACCTAAAGTTATGACTGGCTTGCAGCTTCCTGTACTCCAGGTCATAAAAATAGACTGACACATTATCATACTTCTGAGTTAGTTGATAGATTTTTGTACTGTAAGACAAATAGTCGATCACTCCCTCATACCCCAACTTCCCCTCGCCTAACAGCCTGTACATAATTTCCAGGTTCGCAATTGACCACTGGGACAGTGTTATGGCTTCAAGTTTAGGTTTTACCCCGGACTTTACGATAATTTGCCTGCCCTCCTGGGTGCCCGCAACAACCTCCTCCTCGACTGTGTCTTTGGCAATGAAGTCTACGACATCGTAGTGAACATTACAAGACCTACCAGTCGCCGATGATACCAAGTGGACTTGTGGATCTTGCCACAATCCTGGCATTGTTGCGCAATGTCCAAAGCCTGATGCCGTCACGGTTGCTGCTCGCGTGTGTCCGCGCCCTGCGACTGGTTGCGGTGTCGGCGTTGTGGCTGTCGCACCTTGCATAGTCCGCAAATGTTCGCACATCAGTTGAGTGTATACATCGCGTTCAGTCTCGCTGGCTGGTCCCGCGCCCGCTGCCTGGTCCCGCGCCGGGGCTGTTGCGCCAACCTCGCACGTGGCCGTCGCCGCCGTTGTTGCCTCGGTGACTTCCGCCGTCTGATCTGTCGTCTGCTCTGCCTCCGTCGCTTGCCTGGGCTGCAGGGCCATCAGCAGAAGTTTCTGCTGGCCGCGCGGTATTTTAGAATGTAACAAATCCTCCTTGTCGAACAGTTCTAAAGCATCCATTGAACTGAAGCCGTCTTTGACAAGGAGGTCGACGGTTTTAGCGGTAATATTGTGCGCCGTCGCCCACTCGCGAAGTTCGCCTTCGGCGACAACTTCGGTGTCCGTCATCTTTGGCAAGTCTTACTGGGCTCGGGGAACGTACCACGCCATCTTCTTGTCCCTCCGAACGATCTCTTCCTCGACCTCGCCAAGATAGCAAGGCCGAACGCACATGGCCGTGCAGGCGAGCTTAAAGTTACGCGGGTAAAATAATAACACCGCTTTCAATGTATATCGATTAACTGAGTAGAGCTGCTGCTGAAGCAAGTGAGTCCGATTTGCCGCCAAACACCAGTTTAAATAGGACCGTGGGCCGATTGGGAAACACCAAACCAGATTGCGAAACACCAAAACAGAGCCGTGCCTACATACATTGACTGATGACCCTGGCTTTGCATGACTGGACCATAATTAAGATTCGGAGTAGCCTAGTGAATAACAAAATACATAAAATGCCAAAGAAAACCACGTTTCCACCACCCGTGATTAATACATAATTAAAAATATTGTAATCCTCACTTAAAATCCTAAAATACAAATACACACCAGACGAAAAACACATAAATATACAAGTGACATATATAACAATTAAAAAATATATATATATATATATATATATATATATATATCAATATCAATATAATATCACGAATTATTTAACCTGAATAAATGTATATATGTATAATAAATATATAAATAGGTTAAATAAAATATCGATAAAGGTACACAAACATTATACTAAGCCGCGAGAACAGTCAGAAGAAATGTGTCTCCAGGCGTGCCTTGCAGGTGGCTAAACAGGCAGACGTCTTAATGTTATTTATGTTGTTCCTTAAGATCGCTGCTGCGACCACGAATGAGTTGTCTCCAGCTTTCACGTGTGTCCGCACAACCGTTAATAAGTTATTGTTCGCAGAACGCAATGCTCTCGCAGGTTTGTACGGACACACAAGGTCTGATAGGTATTTTGGGGCATCGCCGTGCACAGCTTTGTAAGTAAATACAAGACGTTTAAACTCGATCCTCTGTGGTACAGGCAGCCAATGAAGAATACATAACAGAGGCATTGCGCTATCACTTCGTGGGCGGCGTAATATTAGCATGGCGGCCGAGTTGTGTATTCTCTGAAGGCGAGCAATATTGTTTACTGAATTGCCATACTAAAGGGAATTGCAATAATCAAGCCGTGATGTTATAATGGCGATTAAGGAATGTGTGGTCAACCACATATTCCTTAATCGCCATTGGGAGGTGACGACTCATCTTGTTGATATGGCGGAGGTGGAATGAGCACACACTGACAATGCTCGAAACTTGTTTCTTAAAGTCAAGGTGGCGATCAATGACAACATCAAGGTTACGAACAACTCTTGAGGCGGTAATCGTGGCATCCCCTACACGTATAACACTACCCTCAACAAGCGCAGTGGCCACGGCAGTCTTCGGTATTACCGGCAGATATTCGGTGTTGTTGTTAGATGCCAACCATATATTGACAACATCTAAACAGTCCTCCATGTATCGTAGAGAAGCTGATAATGCTGTCGCTGTTAGATTAAAATGAAAGTACTACTGCGGGTGATCAGCGTAGTGATGGAGACAAAGTCCATGCGCTGTAATGATGTCGCCAATGGGCTGTACGTACAGCGAAAACAGCAATGGCACCTGCACTGAACCTTGCGGGACACCAGATGTCACCCGTGTTGTATTTGATGACGCATCACGAATGACAACTCGCTGGGTCCGTCCCTCGAGATAGGATTGCAGCCAGGCAAGCGCCTTGCCAACAACGCCGTAACGCAACTGAAGCCGCCGGATCATTATGTTGTAGTTAACAGTGTCAAAGGCCGCACTGAAGTCAATCAGAACAAGTGCCGTGCCTTGTCTATTGTCCATAGCGGCTTTCATGGCATTTGTTACACACAACAATGCTGTTTCTGTTGAATGGTTCTTCCGGTAGGCTGATTGGAAACAATCTTGCATTCGCTGTTCGGAAATATGAGAGATAATTCTGCGCGTGACAACTTTCTCGATGACTTTTGCCAAGTGGCTTAGATTGCTAATTGGGCGGTAGTTGTTGAGTATGTCCTTGTTGAGTGACTGCGTCTTGAGCAATGGCCGGACAATTGCGTGCTTAAACAGTGCAGGCATGACTGCGTTCTCGGGTGGAGCGTTAGTAACATATGTGACGATAGGCACCATACATTTCACGTTGTCAGTTAGTTGTTTAGTAGATAGTGGGTCGAGTATGCGTGTTTTACCCGCAATGCCAAGAATATTAGAAATTTCGGCGGTTGTAGTTGGCTCGAACACTTCGATGGATACAGTAAAACAAGGGGTTTCGCCAGGTTCCGGGTCAACGGCAGTAGTGCGGTGCAAATTAATCTGTAAGTTGTCGATCTTTTCTTGGAAGAAACGCGAGAATGTATCACAACCATCCACCATTGAGCAAACTTCTGGAAGTTGCAACCGCTGGACGTCAAATGATCTAAGAATGCTAAACATGTCCTTGTTAGGTCAGGGGCAGTCCTGCTACTGGTAACCTGTAAGCCACTACAACCTGTTTCAGGGTCGGACCCACGGCGAGTAAACTGTGCCCCCCACCAATCTCCTATGGAAATTGGTGAGGAGGGTGGCTAGACACCCTGATGGAACTAAAAACAAAATCTACCTAAAGGGCGGATGAGCTCAACTGAGCCAACGGCCATCTAACAACTATAGCCACTGGCTACATCTGGAGAAGGTTCCAACCATGCACTGCCTTGCAGGTCGTGCCTCTTTAGGCTCAGGCTAAGGGTTGAGAGCCCCAACAGATCTTCTCCTGCAGCCAAGCAGTAAAATGGTAGATGGCTCTGCACGTCTGGCGGATGAGAGTCTCAACTCCAACGGCAAAGGGCGGATGAGTGTGCAAACCCCAACGGCCAGCAGATAGACGAAGAGTAGTGGCGACCCCCGTCTATACTAGCCACAGAAAGACAATGATGACACACAATATTACAAACCCTATACGGCTGCCAGCTCCGGGAGTGAACAGGAGCATAGCTGCGGCACCTGGTACATGCCCTGATGGGCAATATGACACCGCTCCCTTAAACCCTCCGGGAAGGGGAGAAGCCGAGCAGTGTGCTGGACCCAAGGCGAAACTTTTAAAATGTAAGAAAGACATCATCTTAGCAACGATGAACACCCGGACCATCAGGGAACCAAAAAGACAACTAGAGCTGGCAAGGAGCATGGTCATGGGAATTCAAGAACACAGGATCATCCACAAGGACCCAACTCAGACAATAATTCATCGCAAGATCGGAGACCAGTACCTGGTGACATCAACAGCATGGCGCAACAGGGCACAAGCTGCATGTGGAGGAGTTGGTATAGCAATGAGCCCAACAGCCAAGAAAGCACTGACAGGAGTGAAGTCCATCTCTGAACGAGTGCTCATGGCAAGCTTCCAAAGCAATCCGACTGCAACCATCATATCTGCTTACTCGCCCACCAGCTACGCGACGGAGGAGGTGATGAAGAACTTCTACGAGAGCCTCAGTGATGCAATCCAGTCAGTACTAGCCCATAACTTCCTTGCAGTACTCGGAGATTTCAACGGAAGACTTGGGGCAGACAACGTACCTCACTCATATCACCAGAAGACCAACTCTAATGAACAGCGTCTCATAGATCTGCTAGAGGAGCATGCACTACTAGCAGCCAACACGCGTTTTCAGAAGGCCGAAAAGAAAATCTGGACCTGGCTCTCTCCTCCGGACTGCAACCAAGTGAAATACAAACAACAGATCGACTTCATCCTAGTGCGCAGTAAGTGGCAAAACAGCATCATGGACACCCAAGCCTACAACTCCTTCGCTATTGTGGGATCTGATAAACGTATGGTCTCCGCAAATGTGAGGCTCAGTCTAAGGGCACCAAAGCAGAAGGTGGAGAGGAAGGTGAAGTATGTCTGGACGGCTCTAGACGGTGACATGGAATTCCAGGATAGATATGCAATGGAAGTGAAGAACAGATTCCAAATGTTAGATGAGGAAGAGGATGCAACAGGAAGATATGAACGCTTTGTAAAAGCGCACGAAGAGGCTGCTCAGAAGGTATTAACACCTGTACCCAAGAGGAAGAAAGCAAAACTCTATTCGGACGACCCCAGAGTTGCAAAGGTTAGACATGAAATGGAGGATGCCTACACCAACTTTGTGGCTGAAGGAAAGCTGGATGGAGGCGTCTATGTCAGGAAGAAAGAGCAACTCTTCAAGGTTTATGATGAGGCCATGGCAGAAGACCTAGCCAGTAAAATCAAGGTCATTGATGACAGCCACTCCAACAACCAGAGCTCAAAGGGGTGGGACCTCGTCGGGGAACTCTCAGGCAAGAATTCATCACAACCCAGCCAGATTGCTGGAGAGACTACTGAAGATCGGGTCAGTTCTTGGTATAATCACTTCAAGAAACTCCTAGGCAACCCCCAGTGGTGGAAGATGAGGATGAGGAAATAGAACCACTTTTCCAGGACCTACAGATCGATGATGGACCATTCACCCTCAAGGAGTACCAAAGAGCAAAGGGCTCGTTGAAAGCAGGCAAGAGCTGTGGTGAGGATGGCATAGTATCAGAAGAGCTAAAATGGGTACTCATTGATGATCTGGTACTCCACATCTCTAACAAAGCCTTCATGGACCGCGAACTTCCTCGGCATTCGACAATCATCTACATCATTCCCATCCACAAGTCTGGAGACCTCACTAAGGCAGTCAACTACAGAGGAATCAGCCTCAGCTCTGGGCTTGCCAAGGTGTACAACAGGGTTATTCTCAACAGAATTCGCTCTAAACTTGACCCCTGGCTACGTATTAACCAGAATGGATTCAGGGAGAAGAGAACCACTACCTCACAAGTACTGGCACTCACACGCATCATCGAAGGTGTGAAGAGGAAACATCTGCCAGCTGTCATGACGTTCATTGACTTCTAGAAGGCCTTCGATTCAATCCACCGTGGGAAACTCATGACAATTCATCGAGCCTATGGAATCCCAGCACGCATTGTACAGTCGATCAGTGGTGTATACGACAACACCTCGGCCAAGCTCCTGACTCCTGATGGTGAGACAGACACCTTCCCAATCCTCGCAGGTGTCCTGCAGGGTGACACCCTTGTCCCCTACCTCTTCATTATCGTCCTCGACTACGCCCTACGTCGTGCTATTGCGGGAAAATAGGAACAACTTGGGTTCACAATCACCCCAGGGAAGAGCAGACGGGTCAGGCCAGTGATACAGACGGACTTCGATTTCGCAGATGACATCGCACTCGTGCCAGAAGATGGGCCTACAGCTGAATGCTAAGAAGACTGAGGTAATGACATTCAACATCAACGAGAAGGCCAAGATCACAACCAAAAATGGCACCATACTCGCAGTCAAGGAGGACTTCAAGTACCTTGGATCTTACATCAGCTCGGACTTCAAGTACCTTGGATCTTACATCAGCTCGACAGAGAAGGACATCCGGGTACAAAATAGCAATCTTCATGGCCTCGGTGGAATCCATCCTGCTATATGGTTCAGAGGCATGGACGCTTACTGCTGTGCAAGAAGCTCGGCTCGATGGCTCACATGTATGCTCAGGATAGTGTTCAACGTTACATGGAGGGATAGGGTCAGGAATGAGGTCCTCTATGGAAATCTCCCTCGAATCACTACAAAAATCAGGAAGAGAAGACTTCGAAAGGCAGGACACTGTGTCCGACACCCTGAACTGGCTGCAAGCAAACTCGTTCTATGGGAACCGACGCAGGGACAAGCTTCACGAGGCGGCCAGTCTTTTACTTTTATCGAACAGCTCCTGCGAGATACTAGTCTCAAAACAGCTGCAGATGTCAGAACATGTATGGAGGACCGTGATGTTTGGCGTGTCATCGTTGCCCGAGGAGACTCGACCAGATGTTATTAGCGTTCTGTAATTGTCCGCGATAGTGTTGGGTTTTCTTCTTAGCAATCATTGTAGTGTAGTCGTCGCGAGCTTTGATGTATATTTGGCGATGTATTTCAAGCTGTGTTCTTCTCCACACATGCTCACATAATCGCCTCTTCCTTCTTACTTCATCGATCTCAGTGTCATACCAGGGATGCGGCGAATTGCTCTTTATATGCACGTTGCGCCAAGGAGCGTGCTTGTCTAGGCAGTCAGAAAGACAAGTGTTGTAGGTCAACATTAAATCATCTACGTGTTGACCGTCACCAAGAGCACACACAGTGGAACACGTAGATTTGATGTCATCACAGAAAGCCGCAGCATCCATATTACGGTACAGGCACAGGACCCCTGGTGGCGTCAGCATAACTCCATCCTCTATAAACTAGCATTGTTGTATTTCACTGATGCTAAGATGAGCGTGTAATTACTAGAAAAAAATACTGTGGAGATTATGTAACTTTGTGATGGTGACTGCAGCGCGGATGTGAAAGTAACATCACTTACCAACCAGAGAAAAGTCGGTAAACGTGTAGAAACGGATGTAATGACTTTGCAATAGGCTAGTTACTGTGAGATTTTGATAGATTGTTGCAAGAATGCTATTTTTAGAAACAACAATCCTGTTTACTGTAAGATTGTATCAAGTTTGCCATAAAAAAAATAGAGGCGATGGAGTAAATTTGACCACTGTTTTAATACTGCATAGTGAAGTTCGGTTCTGGTTAAGATCAGAGAGTCAGAGGGCACGGAAGGGAACTATTACTAACCAAATGAGGTATTTAGATATGTTAGTCGCATACGTGGGAAAGAAATCAAAGTCGCCTACGTCCCAAACATGGGTGCAGAACTGTTTTATCTTGATAAATGTATCCCATATTCACCGGGCGTGCGCAATGGTGTTTGTCTAAGTAGATTATACCAATTATAACATTGCGCATAACCTATACACCAGGGGCGCTACTTGTTAATCACTTATCCCGGGGATCCGCGTGATATTTGACCCCTTGGACCTAGTTATTAAAATATGACAAACGAATTCTTACCGTACTAGTTCTTGACCTACCTGCTTGGGGCGTCACTTGTTCTTTGATATAATTTATAGTTCATTACTATCCGCCAGGAGCGCTGTGTGACCTTTGGCATTGACCTTTGACATTTGACCTTCTTCCCTCCGGATCCTCTGTACGTACATATACCGTTGGTTTATTGTTTTACTAAGTTGTTTTTGATTTTGTTTTACAGAGGTAAACCACGTTGCAAACGATATAAGTTCCAGTACCACCGCATCGAAGACGAATTTACGAACAAACTACTTGTCCGGCGGGTCGCATAAGAACTTTCGAAAATATCATCACAAGGACTGACATATATCTCTGAAAACAAACCGTTTAATATATTCCGAATAAATCGTTTCAGTTACAGAAAAAACGGAATTTACTCATTATTTAATTGTTGTTTGTATTGTCTGGTTGTCCAGACAATATATATATATATATATATATATATATATATATATATATATATATATATATATAATTAAATATATATATATTTGAACAAGTTTACTTTCAAAGGTCTTTCAACAGCATCTGGCTGTTATATTCGCAAATTTCACATTCCGGAACGGGGCTGCTGACGACGCAGCTTTCCAGAGAGACGGGCTGCATCTATCTGATAGCGGAGTTGGCGGATTGTTGTTGAATCTGTCTCTCCCAGAACAGCCACCGAAACATTACAAACGCCAACATGAACAACAACATCGACACGTGTCAAACGCAACGAACCACGACCGATTGCCGAACGCAAGAGTGGCACCTGACGGTAAGTGGACAGTGGTCAAACGTCGTACTCGTCTGTCGATGGGCAAGTGGGCCAAATGCGGTGAGACGAACCACGTCACTGCCACCTGAAGACACCCTGACAAAGTGTTGTGTCGTCAGTGCGAGGAACGAGGACATAACGAAAAGCATCACCCCGTGATTAGGAAATGGGTCTATATGATCTGGCCATGGAACTTTCCCTCAACACACAAACCGAGAACTCTGATTCAACGCCGTTTTGTGTTCCAAATCCAATAGCGGACAAAATACGCAAATGGGATCTGCCTTCCCTAATTAATTTAAATGCCAGGTCTTTGAACAGTGAAAAAGTGGACGAATTGCATGTAACTGTAGCAACACATGACGTTTCAATTGTATGTGTTAGTGAGACATGTTTTAAAGACTATATGGATTAAAGTAGCCTTACTATGCAAGGGTTTTGCTTGGAGAGAAAAGGTAGGGGTCATGGACGAGCCGGTGGTGTAGCCTGCTACATTAGAAATTATTTAATGTATAAGAGATTGAATGATATGGAGGTTAATGATTTAGAAGTAATGTGGATTAAGGTTATGCCAAAGAAAAACGCTTCGAAAATTCTCAAGTATACTGGTAGTATGTTTATATTATACTCTAAAGACGGTGTATTTGAAAATACGTTATCATTTAATCACCAACATTGACACTGTAATGCGAAAACACCCAGAATGTGGTGTGATCATAATTGCCGATTTCAACCAGTTGCGGGATAACTTCATGAAAACCCACTATAGATTTGTCCAAGTAGTTAATGTTGTAACACGTGGACAGGCGATATTAGACAAAATATGGACGAATATGGAGGAGGTGTACTGTTACTATTTCCTAATTGGGGTCATCGGACCATAACATGGTTTTGCTTAAACCTGAAGCGAAAAACTCAGTTGATACTGGATGCGAGACACGGTTAACCGTAAGGTGTATGGGGCCAAAAGAAAAAGCCACAATAAGTATGGCTTTATCAACCATTAAATGGGAATCCCTATTTAGGCTTGATTCATGTGCAGATCAGTATTCATATTATCAAACGGTTATTTGCAACATGATGGAAATATGCTTTCCTACTAAAATTGTTACGAGGCATACGGCTGATAAACCATGGGTCACAGACTGGTTCAGAGACTTAGTTCGTAAAAGACAGCGAGCTCACATGAGTGATGATTTGAAGCAATCAAATATATTGCGTAATTAGGTCAACCGACGCGCTTCGAAACTTAAGTATAACGTTTACCAAACACAAATTGCAGCAATGCATGAATCGGGATCCCACGATTGGTGGGAGCATATGAAAACAATAATGGGACTTAAAACAAATGGCAAATCGTGCATGCAAGGTCTAGCTAACAAAACAACGGATGGTGATAGTGGCTTACTGGCCAATACAATGAATGATTTCTTTGTGTTTGTGAGTGACCATTTGCCTCGGTTAAATAAGAGTCACAAGGTGTTCGACGTTAACGAGGAACTGCCGGATCAATATGTGATAAGCGTATGTACTACTTTTAAAGCCTTGGAAAGTGTTAAAGCCAATAAGGCTACTGGGCCTGACAACATCCCTGCATGGGTGTTAAGAAATTATGCAAATGTTCTCGCCCCTCCATTAACTTCTATTTTTAGCAATTCAGTAATAGAAGGTGTACTCCCTGTGGAATGGAAAATGGCCAATGTAATATCGTTGCCAAAAACAAGTCTTCTCCATTGCGTTGGAAGAACCCGTGTAGTTGATAGTGCAGTCACTGTGCTAGTCATACCATTGTTTGAAATTGTCGGTGTCCCGGCCTCCGTACCGTGCCACAGCACACGCACAGCTCTGACAGTACAGTGACAGGATGGTGAAGTCTATCACCAGTCCCGTCACCATCTCCACAACACATCCAATGCCGTAGAGAGAACTGTGTCCTCGGGTCATCCAGGATCCATCAAAGCTCACCATGAGGTCCATCACACCAGATTCGTCGATGGAAGGATCAAGTCTTTTGTAGACGTTGCGCACGATCTGTGCAGACTCACAAATGACGTCGTTCACCACACGCATGCTTGCATCACTGATGACATTCTGGTGTTTGAGAAAGGTGTTCCTGGTCATCATTGGCATGTCAAGGTAGCGAGAGAATTTCTCTAGTCCTGCGTACCCGACACCCATGTCCATCGTTGCAGAGACAACCGATCGCACCACAACGAACGGGGAATTTGATGCCTGCGTCTCTCCAATTCGGTCCGAAGAAAGAGTCGAGTTGAGAACCGTATCACAACTGGTGCAATACGTCTCCAGTCCACAGACCATTCCGAGGGTGCGGTCGACAGCTCGGATGGAGAGGGTGCGCTTCTTGCATGACGTGCACGGCAGGTTCGCGACGAGTGATGGCAATACGGCACAGCGCACAATAATTGTTGAGAGCTCTTCCCCAGCATCTTCTTCATGTACACCCTCAACTGGGAAGTCTGATACACCAATCTCACGCAGAAGTTCGGCATACCCAAACTTCCTCTCAGTTGCAGACATTCTACGGGATGTGGATGGCTGACCTGATTCCTGGAAACAGATACACATAATGTATGTAATGATCTGCAATGGGAGTATGGCATATCATTTGACTGTCTGATCCCCCATATTATATAATTATAAGGATTGAATAATACTAGTGTGTATTATAAAGCACATTTCCATTGAATACCACGCAAAGTAGAAATATTCTCCATCAACAATAGCGTCATCTAAGCCCGGATATAATTTAAAAAATGTATAAGTCAAAAATATATAAGTCAGAACTCTTTCTGGAGTGCCTGGATGGACCCTGGGCATGAACATCAACATTGGACGAACCGCAAAAACATACGCTATGTCGACATCAAATCGTATTTATAATCTAAGGCTAAGTAACTATAATGTATGTTCTGAGAAAACATCGTAATCATATGTTCTGTCAGCATCGGTAATATATAAAACAGGCATTTGAACTTACTTCGCCTGTCGTCGGCACCAAGCCCGGCATGGCGACGGTCGCAGAACTCGTTGTGGCCACCGATTCATCCCGAGATATCTTCTTATCGCGAGCTAACTGCAGGTTTTGAAGCCTCTCCCGCTTCCCAGCACCATAGCCACCCGTACGCTTTCGACCAAACGGCATGATATCGATTTGGAAAGCTAAATTACTATCTAAAAACGGTGAATATGAAATGGCGATCGAATTGGACGTAGCTAGTATTACAAGCTGACGTAAGAGGCTAGAAATTAGTATTCCGACCAATCAGAAAATAAACCGATATCACGTGATGCCGCTTGGCCAATCGTTGTGGGATCCCCCAGGTCCTTTGTCTCCACGAGGCTAGATGGGGGTTCGTTTGTAGTCGGGATTACTCGGTCGCCTTCGGGGATATTTTTAAACGGTTACTCCCATCATGCAGCGCGAAAACGGGGCTTTCCCATGATATGCGCCATGTTGGAATGCCTGCATTTTTCGGTACACGATCGATCTTAGAAAATCACATAATTCACACTTTATTTGACAAAAACGAAGACGTAGCAATGACAGGCATCACATAAAAGGCATGTTTTTGACACAAACTTGTTTATTTCAACAGTACAACATACATGAATGACAAGTTTAGTAATATTTGTACACGGAAACGTCAACACCTGAAAAATCATTTTAATGTCAAAAAATGGTAAAATTACATTCTGCTCCGACTACACCATCCGACTGCACCAGTGTGCAGGTATTACACAGAAAGATCTCGTCAGTGTATATGTTAGTGTGGTGAGACCAGTTCTAGATTATGCATGTCCTGTATGGCACACTAACTTGCCGCAATATTTGTCTGACAATATTGAAGTTATACAAAAAGGGCATTAAAATGTGTTTTTCCTGGATTGGGTTACGCGGAGACACTTAGACGTGTTAACCTGAATACGTTGAATGTAAGATGGGACAGCAGTTGTACAAAATATTTTGATAAAATTACAGTCGGCACACATAGATTAAATTATCTGCTGTCTGACAAACCGAATATAATATTAGACAAGAAAATGTGTACCCGTTACCAGTTACTAGAACGAATAGATTCCGTAACTCCTTTATACCGTGAGCTTTATACAACTGTCAGTAAAAAGGCTATTACTACGGTATGATTTGCCGTATCAAATGTATTTTTATTGTATTTGTATGATGTTTTGATGAGTTAATTGTAACCTATTGTAATGTCAATCCAACTCAGTTGAGTTGCTAATAAAACTTGTGTTATTATTAGTGTTATTATTGTCAGAAACGTGGTAGTTTGCAAACCTATACTTGACTACTTGGCAGGAGTGACATGTGCATAGAGAATTTATACCAGTTTGACATATATACTAATTTGTGTGTGTATGCGTGCGTGCGCGCGTGTGTGTTTGTGTGAACGCGAGTGTTTATATTTTATACAACATAATATTTTTTTAATCTAATGCTAAGTTTCGTAAAGAGTGACAATAGTGGATAATAAGTGGGTAAATAGGTATAACTAACTGTATCACTCTTCTTGATCCTTTTCCAATTTTCGCTATAACAATTTGTCTACCGAAATTACTGAATGGGTTTCACTCATAGGCCGTTATAAAATAGTTATTATATGTATCAAGTGTAAACTTGATAAACATATGTCATACCTTGCAACATTTAAACATTGTTATAATATCTTGCGATTAGCATATTTTATGGAACTATATTTGAAATCCCCGTTGATCGAGCTTTCAAAAAGAAAAATTACTTAAGTTCTGACTACGAATCTCATATATCCTCATTGAAGGTCCTCATTGCACCAGATTATTGATATCCATCCTTAAAGGTGGAAAATAGTTTTTCTATGTGAAACATTCTTTCTAATCCTTTTTCCTATGTATGGCATTACTAAAGGTATGGTCACAAACAAAATGAATACTTATGACGAGTTGTAATCTGTCCCATGTGTATGACATGTGCACATTAAATCCTTTTACAATTTTCGCAATAACTGTTTTTATGCTGAAATCGAATTGATGTGGAGGTAGTCACACATAAACCGAAATATTTTTATGAACATGGAATTACAGCTTTACCACACTGATACCGTAAAGATAGTTTTTTTGTGCATGATAATCCTCACATAATATGTTGCTTCATGGTTGGAACAGATCCCTGGTAGATATTCCACCGATGTCACTCCGCCGAGGCACGCTTGACCAGCTTCGGTGAAGATGATCGGCCCTCGAACAATCTTGATCACAGAGGGAGAGCACCAGTGTTCGAGTAGAAGTTATATGTATACATGTTGTTTTCGTCATTTGTGAAGATGGCTTTCTAGTCCGCCGGTTGGCGAATGTTCAATCCGTCAACGACGAACCTTTCACCTCACCCTCTGCAATCACGTTCAGCTGATTTTGGTGAACATCAACACAACCAGCATATCTGAATTCGACGATCACTTCAGCATGACATTCCAGACAGCTAACGATCAATCAGTAATAACCCTCTTCACATTCTTCAGGTGAAAACAGGAACCAGAGCTTTCTCTGTTGCTGCACCAACTGTGTGGAAGTCGCTTCCTACCAGTATTATATTAGAACAAAATGTAGTTTCATTCATCATCCTTAGCATCTTAGCCCTTTCATCCATCCGTTGACGACTCGCGCATTGTTTACGATTACGAGATTGCTTAATCCCTTCGTTTTGACTGAACTTGATCTTCGATGATATTGGCGCATAAGAAGTCATTATTAGTATTAGTAGTAGTAGTAGTAGTAGTAGTAGTATTGTTATTATTATTATTATTATTATTATTATTATTATTGTTATATTATTATTATTATATTAGTATTATTAATGGACACGATTGATAGAGCTGTCTGTGTTGCTTTCTGCTGCACCAGGTAGAATATAGTTTCATTCCGCCGGCGTATAAAAACATATCGCTTTAATGCTACCTATCATCCTTAGCTTCCTAACCCCTTCATCCATCCGTTGACGACTCGCGCATTGTTTACGATTACGATTGGTTTTGTCGAGCCACTGAGCTTGATTTTCGAGGAGATTGGCGCATAAGAAGTCGTTATTATTATTATTATATATCTTATTATCATTAATAGAAACGATTGACAGAGATGTATGTGTTCCTTTCTGCTGCACCAGGTAGAATACCAAATATTCGATGTGATGTCATCGTCACAGTCGGTGACACATCATTCATGTGGAAGAATGATTTACCTTCTTGTATTCGTTAGGACCAGGGAGCTATACATGATCGGCATCTTTGATCAGGTACTTCGTTCCTTGCGTTTTATTGGTATTCGCAAAGAACCTATCGATTGTTGCCAGTGAATGTGGCGTCAGAGTGAGGGGATACATCATCAGGTCACAGTGATGCTATATTGCAGCAATAGGACCTAAAAGATGAATCCACTTGTGGTCTTGTACTGGTTCATATTCTGACTTGTTCATAATGATGGGGTTAAAAAAGTGACTGTGTTTATGAGAAGTCCATACCGGATGAATTAATATTTTTGTGCTTCGCCATTTTAAACAATCATGGCTTGTATCTTCTGGCATAGTTGCTCCTGAAGACAGGCTGGTCAGTGCTTGAGAGTGTTCGAGCTTAATTGGATTAGCAAAGCATTGGAAAGCTTTGCCCGTTTGCTTCACCTGATCCTTGGACCGAGAGGAACCTTTCGCGTGGTCTTATGTCTCTTTCCTGCCTCTCTGGTCTGCTGCATGTGCGATCAACCATATTCCACATAACCTATACAAACTCTCCCTTGGTGTGTGCTGTCAAAATGTATGAAGTTGACTCACTCCACATTAATGATGATACCGCCGATTCCAACAGAATATGTAACATAACCTGATTTCGTCTTTAGCCTCTTCAAAGTTCTCTCTCTCTCTCTCTCTCTCTCTCTCTCTCTCTCTCTCTCTCTCTCTCTTAATATTGTCATTCAGTGTGTCAGGATTTAAATGGGGTCCGTTATATGGGGACACTGATAACCCTAGCAGTGAGTAGTTTCAGGGCGCGTTTTCTCAACGTGTTTCATAAAGTGTCTGTAGTATGTGAGAAATCGAGCATAATTCTGCTGATCTGCATGGAAAAACAGGTTTGGCATTCCGTTTAAGACAGGCTTGTACCCGGTCGGGTTCGACCTTTTGATTGCGTTGTTCAATTACATGAAGAGCCAGTTGCAATCGATGTGTTTGATCCAGAAGTGTCCATTTTTTCCCAGTTCCCCATTCCTCTCTGCTTCTCTGAAATTCTGGTATTTGGTATTCGCCAATAGTATCCACTAAGTGACAGCATCAGTCTCCACCATATATAGCAAATTTCGTGTTCGTTAAGTTGGCAGATATAGTGGGAGTCGTATTACCTCCATTGTGCGTAATCGTATGAGGAAACAAGGTCCAGGATTCGACACCTAGACACGCTGAGGTTCAAAATGAGGTATTACGTGCCATACGGTTAAACAGTTTCATTTTCGCACTCGCACAGTCCATGAGCGGGGTGAAAACACATTGATCTTGAAATGTGTCGGTGACCTTGACCTTCGATATAATTAAAATGTGCACAATTAAACTGAACAATATTGAAAAAGATTAAATCAACACCTAGATCATGATTATCAATGAAATAAAGATGGTAGCGCATTAGAAGACGCAATTTTCGATAATTAATATTTTAGTGATTTAGGGGGCGTTGACGTTTGCACCCACAACGGGCGGAATTATATGAGGAAACAAGGTCCACACATTTTGACACCTAGAGATGCATAGCTCCAAAATGAGATATTACATGCCCCATGGTGAAGCTCAGTTTGATTTTCGCGTCCGCACAATCTATTTGCGGGGTGAAAACACATTGATCTTGAAATTTATCGATGACTTTGACCTTCAATATAATTGTCTGCCAAATGTTGTGTCTCTACAGCTATGTTTGTCAACACAGTGACACAATATTTGAATTTACCTCATTTCAGGCCCGAAAGGGTGGTTTCTGGCCGCTGAGGCCAAAAGGCCCCGAGTTGGGAGTCGTCATTACCATTTTACCACCCAATCAGAATCAGTTATCAGGAAATACTAGTGAAAAAATTAGCAGAAAACATCCTGAGAGGTGGACTGCAGAACAAATCAATACAAGTGTGTCCAAGGTTCATACGCCTGAGGTGTACAGTAACTGTTTTATTGTCGTTTCTGTATGAGTGTACCCTTCCTTTTAGCAATTTCATTGAACACCTGTTGTCATTAAAACGGGTTAAAAGAGTGATTTCTCATTGCAACATGCGTGACCTACAATGCTATCACATATTTTCCAGCTCTACGGCTAACCAAATATCTCTATGATCATCAGTCCTTAAATTTGTACCACTAGCCCAAAGATAGTAGCGCACTAGAAGATAGTAGCGCACTAGAAGTAGCGCACTAGAAGTAGCGCACTAGACGTCTGGCGCATGGCCTAATGTGTTTAGCTCTGGTACAAGTCACACCTACCTCATCAATTTGACACGTGGGGCAAAATGGCTATAATTATACTATTCTATAAAACTTGAATTACCAGGGAGTAACCCGTGTTTCACTCACTCGGTGGCGCTGTCATTTTCACCGCCATAACTGGTGATGGCAAAACCACATATAAGTATTAATAATAATAATAATAATTTTATTTGTAATGCGCCGTATATCCGGAAAAAAATTCCGCTCAGAGGCGCATAAAATACATTGCAACATACATATTAAAAATATTCACAATCAGTTTAAACTTGCACGTAAAGACGAAATGTTAACTGATAATATATAGAGCTTCTAGACATTGTAATGTCATCATTGATATCATCGTCATCATCATTCACCAGTGATGGAAGCTCTTTCTATTTAATGCAAGGTTTACGCAGATCACCTTGATGTTGTCTTCTGCTTTGTCCCGTTTACCTTGCATTGGTGGGTATGCACACAATGACCATCAGCACTGGAGATGATGTGTGCCATTACCAGTGATCAGGCATTTGTAGGCACCCCATGTAAATAAATGTTATGAGTTTATATAAATTACACCTAAACGAAGTCTTCATTTGTAAGTCTGTAGTTCCCGTCAACATTTGCGTACTTTAGCATTATGGTCTTAATAGTGCCCAATGTTCTTTCTGGTTCATTCCGTTCCAATACAAACTGTGTCTAAGCTGGATCGTAATGCGGCTCGTGTAAAATAGACTATATTTATTTTATTTCTTATCTTCCAACCCGGTCGTAATACAAGGGTACTGCATAATGTCATGGGCTTCATTCGACTACGTTACGTGAACTGTGGGCGTTGTGTTGGCAAACACAACGATGTGGCGTCACACAATAGGTAAATGTGCATAGTGCACTGGTCACGGTGAATCGGGTATTGTTTTGGAAAACTATCAGTGAAACCGACGCAAATGTATCGACTCGCAAATGCCGATCAGGTGCCAAGATTACACTGGTTATTTTTGCGTGAGCACAAGAAATAGTAATCAGCGTGGTCATTAATCGTGACGTGACGTTCGATTAACTCGGTATAGTTTCTGATTACACAATGCTATTGTTACCGAATCCAATAGACAAAAACATCGAGCTGATGTAGTGTGCGCTGTTACTCACGCCAGATGCATCGTTTCAGGGTAAGGTCTTCGCACAGTCGCGCAGTCGCTAGAGCGTCGAACTCTCGACTAAGAGATTTCGGTTTCGAATCCTGTGTAGCCGTATCAAACCTTCGGCATGTTTTGTTCACTCTATATTGCTCCAGTTCACTAAGCTGAGTGAATGTGTGCTTGGAGTGATGGACAATGGATATTGTTGAACAAAGAGTCAAATCTTTCACCCACAGTTAAATGAGCTAGGGCAACGTAGAGTAATGGAACTGCCAAAGGTTCTAAATGGTAGCAATAGGATTGAAACCCGGAATATCTCGTCTGAGAGACTGACGCTGTTTCCACCGCTACACCATCGTGTTCACTGTGCATCTAGTCTTGCCAGACGTTAGGGCGAGCTTTACGGTAAACGCCACCTCAGATGTTTGTATTTTGGTCTGGCCTTTGCGTGCCGCGCTTAATTAACTTTGCAAGTGGTTTCAAACCGCATCAGCCACGCAGAACAAAGTCACAAAACCCTCTTGAATATTGGCTTACCCGACGCGAAATACACATTCTGGAGTGTGTGATAAATGTTGTTTTTTCCGTTAGTAGTGGATTAGCATGTTGGTCGTAAGTGGTAATTTTATCGGAACACACCACTCATAACACTGCAAGAGAGCGTTGAAGTAATTACAATCAATAGATCTCTCATGCGTAACCACACCTCGCTAATTGTATTGAATTGAATTGAATTGAATTGAATTGAATTGAATTGAATTGAATTGAATTGAATTGAATTGAATTGAATTGAATTGAATTGAATTGAATTGAATTGAATTGAATTGAATTGAATTGAATTGAATTGAATTGAATTGAATTGAATTGAATTGTTGAATTGAATTGAATTGAATTGAATTGAATTGAATTGAATTGAATTGAATTGAATTGAATTGAATTGAATTGAATTGAATTGAATTGAATTGAATTGAATTGAATTGAATTGAATTGAATTGAATTGAATTGAATTGAATTGAATTGAATTGAATAACACTCACCGTTCGGTAGCAACATTCTTAGAGCAGGCATAGCACGAACCTATTAACAATCTATCTGCCTGTTAGTCACGTGTTCCATTCATCCCCCGAGAAGTCAATAGGAAGATGTCACAAAAATGAAAAAATATTTTAGTGCAATATGTATATTAGCATAATCAACCGTATTTGAAAGCGGTAGTTTTTTACTTATTGGGCTGTTCACCGTGTTAAAACGGAATGGTGAGACATCCTTCAGTTGACTCTACTGCCGTGTTATGTCTAATTTACCGGGTAATTACTATCGCCATCATTTGCGCAAAAACATAATTCAATATTGGTCAACTTGAACTAATGTAATATCGAAATATTTTAATATTGATTACAGCTGCACGGAGGTGAGTTCTCCGTGCGTGGCTGCAGAAAATACAGTTCCATATATGATGGTTTTTCCTTTTTATATGTACTTTCAACAGGACAAACTTCCCAAGAGTGCAATTACTCAATGCTGGTAACGACTTTGTAATCATGAATTCATAGCACGACCCGCACACTACCACTTCATTTGAGATTGCGCATTGTTACGAACCCAGCAGCACGTTTGCAACTGTTGCCTATCGCGTCTGTAATCAGAGCCTACGCGCTATTTGATAATCATAGTCTTTATCTACCTGTCAACAACGCCGCGCCGTGCACAGAGGTGATGACCCGTGCGGGTTGTTGTGCTGACATTAGTACGCAGTTCAAATCGACTTATCGAGTGTCGCTTATCGACCATGAGGGCTGGTCAAGAGGCGTTGCTTCTGTCGCCCACTTTGTACTGAACCCAATCAACTACTTGTTATCGTGTGATCGCCCGCAACGGATCTAGCGAAAATAGCGTGCAAGACTTGTAGACCTACATAAAGATATGTAGGCCAACTCCGCCACTGTATTATTGACAAGTTCATAATTATGACAACATTGAGAGACCAACCTCCACTTTAAAACGAATGTTAGCGCATGGATCCACAGAGCTCAACACTTCTGCCTTTTCGCGTATGTCTTGAATCTTGATGCCGTTTCAAGGGTGAAACGGTGGGGCAAAAGCGGATGATGTAATGTAGACGTTAGACAACAGCATCGCCATACCGATGGTGATCGATTCCCTTACTAGTGGGGCGGCATAGCTAACCTATTGTTAATTTTGTGATACAAGCACCAAATGTGGTACACATATAGTTTAATATATTTAAAAGAAATTTGAATATTGAGCCATTGCAAATTGGTATCCTGATTACCATGGCAGCCATTTTTTTAAATGGCTGCCACCGGTTATTGGCATATATAATTTTTGCCACCCCCAAGCTGCTGTTTCCATGTATTCAGGACAAACACATATTATTTATATTATTTACATACAAGGTACATTGCAAAATAGGTTTATTACAATTTATTACAGGTTTATTACAATAATAAAATAAAGAAAATCAACAAAGAGGAGAAGATCGTTTTTTTTATAGTGATAACTTGGTTAATCCGTAGCCGTAACCAGTACAGTTTCTCCTAGCTGGGAAGACAGACGAAGCACACGGTCATACATGATACTGATACCTACATGTGAAAGCCGGTCCACAGGTTCCCTCTTTCTGATTTGGGCATGGACCATCAGGCCCATATACATCAGTACAGGTGTCTCCTGACCAGTGCTGTGTCTCTGATGTTGGCAGACGTTGTGGGTCCTTCGCGCCGCATGTGCCTGGCGCTGTTAAATTGTACCTGCTGTGCGATGGTTAGGGCTGCTGACGTCGATGGGTATTCACTCTGGTCTCTCTTGCATGGACCTTCAAGGACCATGTTTACCAGTGCCAGCAGTGGGTTCGGCACAGAGACTCTTTGGCAGCCTTCTTGGAACCCAGTGAAACGTTTCTGCTCATCAAACATGTGGCGACGCACAATTTTCGCAGCATGACACAGGGGCATGGCGTCACTGTCACTGCCCCATTCACGGAGACGTGACGCCTTACAAATGTCTCCAAATAATAAATAATAGTAATACTATTAATTATACTATTTTTACCAATGAGACGTCAACATTCTACGTAAGTATAGGTGTGTTACTGTACTTTTCCAAATAAAAACAATGATTGCTGTAATATCCACCATCTGACAAAACAATACAATTATAATATCATGAAATGACAAATTACTTTGTAAAGTTCAATATAACTGTGACTGGGTAATTATTTGTCTATCAGGGTTATTAGGATCTCAATGATGGCCATTATTGCATGTGACTTCAATGATTTAGAAAGTTTTTACCAACCGCTGGTGGCCATTTTGAAAAATGGCTTCTACGGCCACCAAGGTACGAATTTGGGATGGCCCAATACCCACTTTTGTTCCCAATATATCTATCAACACATCTGCCAAATTTGGTGCTTGTATCACAAAATGAACAATTGGTTTGATATAATAATAATAATAAAGCTTTATTGCCATATTCAACGTGCATTACATGATGAATTGGAATGTAGTCTGGCGTTGACTCACATAGTGCCTATATATACAATAACATGAAATATGGCAAATAAATATAAGCTATAGATATAAGATATGTATTGTACATAATTTGTTCTTTAAAATGTTTTTTTAAAATAATATAATTTAAAATTATATTTACAATTACAATTGAATGCGTCCAATTTTGTTTAAAAATATATATATACAATTATTAAGTTAAGCTAAAATTTCAGGAGAAGAGAATATTGTTGTTCAGCACCACCGATCCGCTACCGAGAATAGGTACACCCACACCCCACACGCGTACGGCTCAGCCATAAAAATAACAATTCCGCCAGAGCGGCGAAAACAGCCAAGTTTCCAGGGTCTTTACAGCTACGTTCTATGTCATTCCTGATCAGGCTGCTACGGCACTCGGGTAAAAACTATTTCTAAAGCGATTTGTTTCCGTACGGGTGCATCTATAGCGTTTGCCTGACGGTAATAGTTCGAACAGATGATGGACGGGGTGAGTTTGGTCTGAGATAATTTTGCCAGCTCTTTTTTTGGATCTGTCTTTATATATGGCTGTTAGAGAGGTGAGTTCACTACCGACAATTTTGGAAGCTGTTTTCACCACTCTGTCAAGCCTGCTCCGATGGACCCTGGCTGATTCCGCCGAACCATACACATATTGAGAATGTAAGAATACTCTCAATGGCAGAACGATAGAACTGAACAAGAATTTCTCTCTTCATATGTTGAGCTATGCATTATACATAAGGGCTGATGCTAAATTGTTGCATATCGACAAAGGTCGTAACTCAACTCTGCCAGTTATCTCATACTGCGTGTGGGGGCCGGAGCACAATAGCGCCGTCATAAAAGGCACAATACATTGCCACTGTAGCGCCACTTGAGCTCCAGTTGAGTTGTGGGGGAGCTAACTAGTGGGTGAGATTAAAGAGTAGCAACTCCCGTTTCGTGTGCGCTAATCCTCCAAATCAGTATTGTGTGTTTTCAAACAGCAGCTAAGGAACTTAGGTGAAAGTACGAAACAATTATAGTTGCCTTATCCGATGCGGCGTTTGCTTGATCTCAGCGACAATTGCAACCGTCGCTGTCGCAACTGTGTCACAAACGAACACGGATAGCCCCTCCCCCCCCCGCCCCAACCCCGTCACGCTGATTCGAACAAGTAGAGCGTAGCCACACGCTTCTGAGACGGCCCCGGCTGCGGTAGTAGCGGTGAGATTTTACCGCCTGTGACACACACGCCAGTCATCGTACAACGACCAGCTACTCGTCGATTCCTCACGCCTTGTTACCCCGTTGTCGTAGCCTTGTGAAACACGGACGTTGACCGCTAGACTTGTAAGCGAACGGCAGTCCCAGAATTAGGTGCTGTATAACAGGCCAACTGAGTCGATCTATTCACCTGGTCGTATCAGCGTCAGTGAAGCCAGTTTTAATGACTACATTACCCCGTGCGGGTGAACAACTGTGTCAGTGGCAGTCGTCGGTCAAAGAATGATAGTTCACACCAGACATTCCAACTGCCTGCCTGGATTACCAGAACAGTATTAGCACCATTTCAAACTCAGGTAAGTGTCGCGCATGAATGTGTTGCTGTATAAGCCGTGTGTGTGTATATACACGTATACTTGGCCGTCGTCGTTGTTTACAGCGAGACCCGATTGCCACATAGATAACGCGGCAACGTTAGAGGGTAATAACAGAGAGGCATTCAGTCAGCAGGTGCAACGGTTGCGGTGTCGTGCTTACATTTTTCCGGTTATAAACTTTCCGATTGACGTTTCTGCGCATGCGCGATAAATGTAAAATCATCAATGTGAAGCGAACCGACAGAGCATTTTTGGTATAAATGCCACGGACTATTCGTTAACTCTCCTGTGATGATTACTTTGAAGAGTTGCTTAAAATGTCGTTCAATACAATCAAATATTACGTTTGTTTAAATCACTGTCACTGATTATGGCGCACTGATTTACGCTTACTATCTAAACATGCCTCAAAATGTGTTTACCTCGTGTTAATGTGCGACAAAAACTTTGCTGAAAGGCTATATACATCAAAACGAACAACCCGTAGGGTTTATACCATAAATGCATTGTTCTATCGCTGCACATTGAGGATTTTACATTTATCGCGCATGCGCAGAAACGTCAATCGGAACGTTTATAACGCTGGAAAAATGTAAGCGCTACAGCGGGCTTGACATCTGCCGATCAGGAGCGTAGATTACTAAGACGGGACGACTCACTAACCGAGTGCGCTGCTTTGTCGGCGCGTCTTCACGGTATGCTGATTCTGTCGCCCGTGGCACAGCGAAGTGATGCTTCCTTGATGCCGGCGATGTTACTTGCGTCGTTATGGTCGTCACGGTCCAATTACCAAGATCAGGCACGCGCGTGTGTAGACATAAACAAAATCATGCATTTGTGGACTTCATCGTGTGACATACTTGAATTAACGCAAGTTCAGTGTACAAACGAATACGACAAGTTACTATATTAATTAGTCAACCAACAATTGTGAAAAAAACCCATCGTATGTATGACATCCAAAATCACTCTCATGTTTGTTATAGTAAACGTACCATTCATGGATTCTTTTTAATAGCGTCGTAGTTTAAAGAAGCGATTATATTATTCTATAATAAACAATCTCGCTTACAGGCACGACCAGCTTTCTTTCGTAGAGGTACGATTTGACTATCCGTCATTTTAACAACTTCACTTGTTTAATATTAGAATTAATATTAGAAACTTTAAAAGTTTTGCTTATAACGTGTATTGTTCCATATAGTGACGTTGCATATTTAGAAAAATAACTCACAAATTCACCCTTCTGACATTTAAAGGGGCTAAAGCGCTTTAACAACCATTGCCCAAACATAAAAACATGCCATTTAGAGGATATGTGACCATGGCTTGATGAACACGGAGCCACAGTATATCTTAAACATGTTTTTCAGACCTGGGTGTCATTGACCACTGGCGCCGCCATATCACTGCATTTCGTTTGACTAGTTCCTATCTACTCAATGTAAAATTTAAAAAGAAATTCTCCAATTTATTTCAGCAATAGACATTTCTGCGCGAATATGGTGCCACATTATATTATATTATATTATATTATATTATATTATATTATATTATATTATATTATATTATATTATATTATATTATATTATATCATATCATATCATATCATATCATATCATATCATATCATATCATATCATATCATATCATATCATATCATATTATGCTAAGCGTTGTGTTTGTGTGTCACCATATCTACAATTGTCATTTAATGCAATTGTATGTAATATATTCCTCTTTACGGGTGATGTTCGCAACAGTCGCACGTGTTCCATGTTCATACGATCGCGAGAATGGTTTGAAGCCGCTGCATGACATGGCAGTTGGCAATCCTGGTCTAGTCGCTTGCACGCTATCTCTTCATCGTCGGGTCGTTACAACACGAGAACCTGGGCTGTGAACTTTGAGTAGGCTACTCATCAATTCACTCCTTCTGCTCGTCCACTCAAGCAGAACGTATTTGTCACGCTTGGCGTGCTTGAGCAGTGACCGTCAAAGCACTGTGTCGATTTAATACCAAGTTGTCATGTACACTGTAAAATCATGACTACGATATCCGTAGGAAGAATAATGTATTCGAACAGATCATAAACATACATTTTCAAACATACAACATTCATAATATTTTTATTTACCACACATATATTTGAAAATAAATATAGATTGACCCAGGGAGACCTCGGGAAACAAATTGATATTGGCCTATATTCATGCGAGCCCCCAACGTGTCCCTGACCCTTTCTGTCAAACTACGTCGCCAATACAGCGAGTCCAACAGAACGTCGAAATTCGGTTGACATCTAGTTTTTCTCCAGACAACAAAACGTAAAAAAAGAATAATTGCCAATTAGGATCAAATTACGATAATCTGTTCAACGGCTCGCATGCCCACTGCCCACTCGATAGCATTCAGCGGCTTATCGCGCCGGGCGGCTGAATTAATTTGCATTCTTATTGGTCTAATATAAGCGCATTCCCGCTGGTGTTGGACAACACCCATGGTGTATGTCTGGGTGGCTGGGTGCTGGGAAGATAACGGCATGTACAGAAACCGGTGGTAGCGTCTACACATTTATGAAACTTTGCTGTTGCTTTCAGCTTAATGCTAGAACACTAAGTGTTGAAAACCCAATACAAATTAATTCGACTGGGACAAACTGTCTCTCTGTCTCCCTCAGTATGCGTTTCTATATCTATATGTATGTCCCTCCCTCCATCTCTGCCTCTGCCTCTGCCTCTGCCTCTGCCTCTGCCTCTGCCTCTGCCTCTGCCTCTGCCTCTGCCTCTGCCTCTGCCTCTGCCTCTGCCTCTGCCTCTGCCTCTGCCTCTGCCTCTGCCTCTGCCTCTGCCTCTGCCTCTGCCTGTCTGCTGTCTGCCTGTCTCCTGTCTGCCTGTCTGCCTGTCTGCCTGTCTGCCTGTCTGCCTGTCTGCCTGTCTGCCTGTCTGTCTGTCTGTCTGTCTGTCTGTCTCTCTCTCTCTCTCTCTCTCTCTCTCTTCCTCTCTCTCTCTCTCTCTCTCTCTTCTCTCTCTCTCTCTCTCTCTCTTCTCTCTCTCTCTCTCTCTCTCATATATATATATATATATATGTTCCTGCATCCCCCATCCCACTCTCTCCCTCCCTCCCTCTCCCTGTCTTTCTCTGTCTGTCTTTTCCTATGTCTTTATCTGTGTGTCTCTCTCTCTCTCCGTCTCCGTCTCCGTCTCCGTCTCCGTCTCCGTCTCCGTCTCCGTCTCCGTCTCCGTCTCCGTCTCCGTCTCCGTCTCCGTCTCCGTCTCCGTCTCCGTCTCCGTCTCCGTCTCCGTCTCCGTCTCCGTCTCCGTCTCCGTCTCCGTCTCCGCTCCGCTCCGTCTCCGTCTCCGTCTCCGTCTCCGTCTCCGTCTCCGTATATATATATCTTGTAATTCCGACCACTCAACCACCCGCCATCGGAGAGGTAGGCGGGCATACGGGCAGGTAGATTGGGACAACCAGGCAGGCCGGAAGGCAGATCAAACGACGCACAGGGAGAACGTGATAGATAGTAGATGTTAGATACTAAGTAGCAGTAGAAGTACCACTGGGTAGCCGTAGACTCAGCAACACATAAGTGAGAGCGCGCGCTTTTTGTGTGCATGCGCAAAGGAACTTGCGCGCGAATACGGTATCCATTTGGCAAATGAATTGCCCTCTTAAGACATTGCTCCCAAACGTAAATTCAACACAAACGCAATGTATACGACGTAGCTCAAATCGCGTTTGAACAGCATAATGTCAAACATCTCAATTTAACGCACAAACACGACTGAAATCTGCATTCAACACGAATTCAATGGAGTACGAAATATGAAACCAGTCAATGTTTGTTTTGCTATAATGAGATTTCCGCGTTCGCGCAGTAGACCGAACCCACCCATTTGGTACACAATTTATATCAACATTGCCGTGACCATGCATACAGTATCGCTGACCTATCACCGAGAAATATAGCCGATAGCTCTATAACCCGGACAACTCCAGAGGAGGTCAACATCATGTTCCGCCTCGTCAACCTGATCACGGACCAACAAAAGAAACTGTCACCTGGTCAGATGTGTCTGTCCACTCAATCGTTGGCTGCGGGGTCATATGATATGACATCTGTTGTGTGGCACACATAAACACACACACGCACAAAAGCACACACGCACGCACACACATAACCACGCTCAAGCCACACAGCACACACACACACACGCACACACGCACACACGCACACACGCACACACGCACACACGCACACACGCACACACGCACACACGCACACACGCACACACGCACACACGCACACACGCACACACGCACACACGCGCACGCGCACGCGCACGCGCACGCGCACACACACGCACACACACACAGAAACAACTTTCTTTTCCTCGAGCTAAGAATCATTTAATTGTCAATTAAATATAATACGTTACTAAAATAATCGATTCCATATACACTGAACGATTGCATACATATGTATACCTGACTTTACGCCATCAACTTGGAAACCGTAGCGTGTTATTGATCGAACATGCAAATTTTGACAATGAAGTACTGTAACAAAAGCGTAACGTTTGTGTTAATGAGAATGTTAGAAAAATGCTCAAGGCTGATTTACTGGCCGAGTACTGAGCGTGTCAGTTAATGGTTTACGGCGTGTCTGAGAGAACTAGCCAGGAGTATTTCCGGTGTCGAAGTTGAAGTAAATTTACCAAATATATCAACGCCATTGGCGCCTACATTCTAGTGATAGAAACGACTACAATGGGCGAATGTGCGTGGTCGTTTCTGCTAGTTGACAAACGGGCACTGGAAGCAAGTTGTGACAGCGTTTTGCCCGTGACCGATGTGCGAGGCGCTACTGGATAATGACCACATTACCATTCGTACAACAATATCAAAGAAAACCTATTTTAGTGCAGTTATATCTTCAATCTCGTTATATTGACGGTCCAGCACATGCCAAATTGACGTCACATCCTCCTCGTAGCTGCGTGCAACTTTAGCACATTGCTATTGCTAAATGTTCTTTCATCTCCTTATTACAAGAACTTCAAGCAGTAATAGTAAATACATTTGTAAATCGACTGCTTCCCGAACACGTGCAAGGAAACTACTGTTTCCGGATTTGTAAATGCAATTTGGGCCGCACCAGGGCTGAGAGGCGAGTGTATTTGGTGTCATAATGTTCTTGTTTTCAGTACGCGTTTGTCTGTGATGTGTGCATGCGGTGCGTGCGTGCGTGCGTGCGTGCGTGTATATGTGTACGCCTATGGGTGTGCATGAACGTGCATGCATGTCGAACAAAGAAACGACCACTTTGCTCCAATGACCTCGACTAGTCTATTATCGGGATGATTGCATCGCCTACTGTTTATCCCCACGAGACCGCTACGATAACGCCCGCGAGTTGGTGTCAATTACATGACGTATCGTGCACTAACCTGTATTAGCGAATTGCAACAGTACACTTCAGAGAAGTTGTGTTATCGTGCGACATCGTAGATCCGGATCGCAACGCCGCTGATTGCTCGAGTAGCCATGGCGGCGATGTCTTATCGGGTGCCAGCTGCACCGCACAGATTCATATCGGTCTCAAAAACAACCCATACACATGTCGGTGTAGTGTGGTCATGTCAGTGTCGTGTTTTCAAGCGTGAATATATTTGTAATGGTATATATATTCGCCGTATTATGGGTAGCGAAATGTTGGATTAGTTCTGGGATATTTGGGTGGAGACCATCAATCGTTGATTGGTTTTTTGTTGTCAATACTTACTGATCTATTGATGAAACGAACACTCAGCGATGACTACCCTAATCTGCACATTAGATTAGGAAGACAGGCTCATTTATGTCAACAGAACACCACGTGGTTTCGTCAGCGATACACTCAAATATAATCTAATATGAAGAAACAGTAACTTATCTGATCCTATTGCATATGGTATGGATTACGGGGTGTTTATAGATCAACGTATTGATCTTGACTTGATATTTTAATTCGAGACGACGTGATAGGCTATGTTTAGTCGATGTTAGACAAATTTACGTGGTACTTCTAAATGCGTGATCTTTCGAGACGACATGGTATATCGGGTTAGTGTTTTACAATCAAGCAATGGTGTAATTCCAGATGACACGTCAATATTAAAGCGAGCGACGTTTTAGCTATACACAACATAGTGTTGTATTTCTAAACGACATGCTACCTTTAGTGACATGATAATTGTAGACAACGTGGGACATGTAGCCAACGTTGTACTTCAAGTTGAAAAAGTACTCAGAGTTTAATTGGCCCGTCAGGGCGACATTGCTATTGTTGCAACGATTTTGTTAACCTATAACTTGATTTATTACCAGTACTTTGTTTCTTCAAAAATAAGATAAATAGTGCGCACATAGGACCTACACACGTACACAGTTAAACAAATCACATGTACACCGTGAACTACACACACACACACACACACACACACACACACACACACACACACACACACACACACACACACACACACACACACACACACACACACACACACACACACACACACACACACACACACACACACACACACACACACACACACACACACACACACACACACACACACACACACACACACACACACACACACACACACACACACACAACGTCGTTTTTGGACGCACTGCACCATCCAGCCACGCCAAGTCTCATGATATGCAAGCGGTCATACACTGTGCTCAATTCAATAGCTGTACATGTGTTGTTCTATAATTAAGCCTTCCATATAAGTTATTCTAACGAGGATCACAATTAATCCAATGACCACATTTAAGTAAACACAGTTAGACGTATACGTTCGCGTTACGAGTATCCGCTGAGTATCCGCTCTCAGGTCAGCGAGTCAGTCACACGGTGTAACTACACCAGCTGCGTAACACATTGCTTATTAAAATACCCGCGGTGCTAAGCGGAACCATCCACTCTTGTGACGTCACCGACGTAATTGTTCGCCCTTGTTTTTTTCTGGCACGACTCGCACACCGTGCGGCGAACTATCAATGTAGGCCCTCAACCGTTGTCTGACCTCAATTTGTCACATTTGTTGCCCGCTTGACTTGGCTCGGTGCCCCGCCGTGCTCGTATGTCAACGACCCAACGAACTCGAGGGGTTTGTGTGATGTTTCCACTGTTGGGAACTGCGCGATAGTGCCGATGACATGGCATGTTGTATCCAAACGTGCCGTTTAGAAACAGATTGAACAAGTATAACTATAATTCTTATAGGGTACGGCAAATGATAGGCATACACACCTCACCCCACTGAATATTCAAATATCCCATGGGAAGTAGTCAGCCACGTCGCGATCGTACTCTAACAACGGCTCAACAGTGCATGCTTTTTACATTTTCACAGAGTGCAAGTCTTAGCCTTAGGAGCATTTCGATGTTACCACTTTGTCGTTGGCTGTTGTTTCGGCGGCGGCAAACAACAGCGCCACTGTGCTGTGCTGTGCTGTGCTGTGCCGGGGAATTGTGTAACACTACTCACGGGGTCATCATTTACAAACATACTCATGCATCCTTTCTGAGAGAGAGGGGGGGAAGAAGGTGGGAGAGCGAAGATGAGGGGGAGAAGGAGAGAAGGAGAAGGAGAGAAGGAGAGAAGGAGAGAAGGAGAAAGGAGAAAAGGAGGGAAGCACAGGCACAGGCACAGGCACAGGCACAGGCACAGGCACAGGCACAGGCACAGGCACAGGCACAGGCACAGGCACAGGCACAGGCACAGGCACAGGCACAGGCACAGGCACAGGCACAGGCACAGGCACAGGCACAGGCACAGGCACAGGCACAGGCACAGGCACAGGCACAGGCACAGGCACAGGCACAGGCACAGGCACAGGCACAGGCACAGGCACAGGCACAGGCACAGGCACAGTATACAGGCACAGTATACAGGGTATATATACTCTGAAACCTGTCTCACAATACGGACAAATACTGTGACCAGGTCTTTCTGTGAAATCCCTGCACGCTCTACCTCATATAACATGTACAATCGTTTACCAGCCTTTTTCACATTTTCCATGTGTTTATTCCAAGTCAGATCCTGAGAAATGGTCACGCCTAACAGTTTGTCATGGCAAACTTTTACTATATCCCTCCCATCAATCTTTATATTCGGAATAGTGCTTCTGAAATTGCCAACTTGCGCAAAATTAATAATTAATTATGTTGATTTTTCCGAATTAATTTTCATATTGTTCTGTTCTGTCCATCTAGCAGCAATACCAACCGACTCTTGTAGAATAGATACATCCTTTCTGTCACATATTTCAAATAACGCATTGTCATCTACATACTTATACAATGGAACAGTCGTTTTTATTTTTCAATCATTTATGTAAATCAGGAAACATTATGTCCAGACAATGTTCTTTGACGTATCCCCCATTGGGATGACAAGAATGGAAATATTCATTTCTTATTTTTACTCGTTGAGTTATGTCCAATAGAAACACAATATGTGACGGCAAACCATGCATCTGTAACTTTTCTAGTAACAAATGATAATTACTATGATCAAAAACTTTGCTAACATCTGTCATAAAAATCCAGTAATTGTTATCGGTCGCCTTATACCATAAGTGAATCATTTCGACAAGAACATCTGTTGTGGAGGTTCTGCTAATTCTTTCAAATTTCTTTCAATGTTGCATCCATCCATTTCATTATTTTAGATTCAAACACCTTAGCAGCTATTGGAGTTAGAGAAATTGGTCTTATATCTTTTTTAATCGACACAAGGTGGGTTAGTTTTTGGCAACGGTATTATATTGACCATTTTCCACTCCACAGGGAGTATGCCTTCTCTTAGTGACTTGTTAAAAATAGCAGTTAATGGATGGGCGAAAACATTTGCATGATTTCTTAACATCCATGCGGGAATGTTGTAAGACCCAGTAGCCCTGTTCACTTTAACAATCTCCAAGGCTTTCAAAGTGATAAATACGCTTATCACATATTGATCCGACAGTTTACGTTATGTTAACCTTACAGATCCAAAGAACTCGTTTATTGTACTGGCCAGTTGTTTTGTTAGCAATACCTTGCATGCATATGTTGTCATTTGTTTTAATTCTCTTTTAAATCTCAGCTCTGCGTCGGGACGTCGTTTTAGGTGTCCCGCGTGCAAAACAAACCGTATATTTTATTTATGTTGCCATCAGTCTTGTTAACGATTTGAAATGAATGTATCTTATGCATATGTACGTATATCTGATATATTTATTTACAAATTTTGTACACAATGCACGTCCAAACGACAAGGTAGTTTCCCGTATAGGGATAACATTAATAAAGTTGTATTGTATTGTATTATATTGCATTGCGTTGCGTAGCGTAGCGTAGCGTAGCGTAGCGTAGCGTACCGTAGCGTAGCGTAGCGTAGCGTAGCGTAGCGTAGCGTAGCGTAGCGTAGCGTAGCGTCGTTGCGTTGCGTTGCGTTGCGTTGCGTTGCGTTGCATTGCATTGCATTGCATTGAATACGGTTGTTTATTTTCCTACAGGAAAAGAGCTCAGCGATGGACGAACGCAGACATTCATTGGCTAATCCAGAACATTGCGCCACGTACTGCTTCGTACCTCGTGAACTGCCGCTTCTCGAACGGAATCTCAGCGAAGCCGACAGCAGCGACTGTGATCCGGCCAAAGCAGGCACGACAGGAGAACCCACAGAGCAGATCAGTTCGTCATCTAAATGCGCGGACGTCACCCAACGTTCGGTCCCTACGATCACATTCACCGCTGAAGACGGCGCTATAACTTACGATGGTCTAGGCAAGCAAAACAATAAGCATAAGTTGACATTAAATTTGGACGTGCTACATTGCTCGAACTGCAATCCACCGTCGCCCGGTGATCGGGGCTGGTTGGCTCCTATCGATCCGTCCACATGGATCGGTCAGCAATCACAGGAGTCCGTGGGTGGTGGCGAACTTTCAGGGAATGCGTCGAAAACCGCGGATTCGTCGGATCATTTGGACTATTTAAAATCGATTACGGAACGGCTGCAGCTGAAGACAAAACGACCTAGCTATATCGTTTGGAAACAGAAATACATAGACGATTCATCTGAAGGCGACCACACAGGTAAGCCGTGAGCGGTTTCTGTCCGGCTGTAACCGACCTGTGTCGGTGCTCATGTTTGTTGGCATGAGGCGTCTACACGCCTCGTTTTTTGGCAGTTATGTTGGTCATTTGGCTCTTGTTTAGGAGAGACTGTGGTTAGTTGCAACAAGTTAAATATCAATGGTTGATACACTTATAAATTAGAAAACCTGTTGTCTCCCTGTACATTTTGGATACGTAAGAATGCTATCGAATAGGGTATTTCGTTAAAATGAAGATAAAACAAGGTCATTATCAAACGTTAAATGTTAAAACTGCGCCACCCCTTCAGAATGATATATGACATGTCCTGCGGGTAGATTAGTATATGAAAGTGAATATACTAATGGTGAACATACTGTCGCTTTGCATTAGCAGTTTTGTCCCACACAACGGTAACACGTGTAACTCAACGTCTCATTTATTGTATTTCCACCCGATGTACGATATCAGTGCAACTGACAGTGGATTGCCGCGCCTGCAATAGTTGTATTGACGATGTGCGTACATGCTGCGTGTGCGTGCGTGCGTGTGTGAGCGAATGCATCAACAGTAGCCATTCATGGTAAATAAAAGTGTGTTGTTTGACAGCGAAGGCTCCCACTATAAACAGCGGCAAAGAGAAGGAAGCATCGAGCGGGTGGACAGCCGAGAGGACAACAGCCATTGACACCGCACTCGGCTGGCTGCGCACAAGCCTCGTACGTCTCGCGATAAGTACATACATGATAATGACATGTCTTGGTCTGCGTGGCACGCTGTGCTATACCCTGACGTGACCGCGTACTTACAGCGACTGACATGACCGCGTACTTACAGCGACTGACATGACCGCGTACTTACAGCGATTGACATAATCGCGTACTTACAGCGACTGACATGACCGCCTACTTACAGCGACTGACATGACCGCCTACTTACAGCGACTGACATGATCGCGTACTTACAGCGACTGACATGATCGCGTACTTACAGCGACTGACATGATCGCGTACTTACAGCGACTGACATGACCGCCTACTTACAGCGACTCACATGACCGCGTACTTACAACGACTGACATGACCGCCTACTTACAGCGACTCACATGACCGCGTACTTACAACGACTGACATGACCGCCTACTTACAGCGACTGACATGATCGCGTACTTACAGCGACTGACATGATCGCGTACTTACAGCGACTGACATGACCGCGTACTTACAGCGACTGACATGACCGCCTACTTACAGCGACTGACATGACCGCGTACGTACAGCGACTGACATGACCGCGTACGTACAGCGACTGACATTATTGCGTACTTACAGCGACTGACATTATCGCGTACTTACAGCGACTGACATGATCGCGTACTTACAGCGACTGACATGACCGCGTACTTACAGCGACTGACATGACCACGTACTTACAACGACTGACATGACTGCGTACTTACAGCGACTGACATTAACGCCAATAATAACAATAAAACAATTTAGTAAATTACCCTTTTGTTTTTGTCATAAAGATCTTCGTTAAAACATACGTCGCGTTCGATTAACCATCTTTGATTGCTTGACAGAATTTGTAATAACAACAACAATGGTATTAACAACTTCTATTGCGCCTATGTCGTTGGAAACCAAGCTCAGAGGTGCATTGGGACAAAAGGGGTGATCAATATCAGAGTAAACAAATATTCCGGTTTTGTCCACAACTGCATTGATATTTCGGATAGGCCAGGGTATGGAGGTACAGTTTTAAATGACTGCAGAATTTAGCATATAATTTAGAAGAAAGCGTACCGCACACAGACAAATCCCTAGTCCCAATATTAGCATTTACTCAAGGAACAGAAAGTTAATCGGAACTAGATGACTAAATAAAACTAGATAGGTTTTCTTACAGGTATAAGCAATACATATAAATAAGTCGTGGAAATGCCTGGTAAGTAATAGTACAGATCTATTTATTAAATCTTTTAAATGTTTACTTTTTCCCAGTTCATACAGTTAATGTGTTAATACATGCTAGATATAATGGCTGAATACGGTGTAACCAAGTAATGGGACCCTGGTGGGTTAAGCGACGGGAAATATTTCGACTAATAAACAAAGAGCATGTATCCACGTGGACAGCCTTTGTTTACACCGTACACGTGACCATGTGTCAAGATGGTTCAGCCTGTGTTTTATACATGTGGCGAAAACAAGTATTGGTTACTATTTTGCTAAAACTTGACGTAGCTGTTTCGACTTCCTTGTTTACAGTCTATAATGTGATATCATAATACGTTACGCTAATTCATATTTACAAAATATGATTCATTTGAAATGAAAGTAATATCTCACAATAGCTATGTACATTAAAATTAAAACTTATTGTTATCATATTTTCCTGCAAAACGTAGTTACAAAAATTTTTAATATTTCTGCTCAGTTCGTTGGGATAAAATGCTTGCAGTATGATCTCACATTGAAAACTGTAAACAGGGAAATCGAACACAGAGCTCTGCGTCTAGTCTTAGCAGTAGTAGCCAATACTAGTTTTCACCAAGATACGAGTTGCGTAACGGCGCCATCTGGCTGGTTAATTTCATAGGTTCCCATTCACATCACATCGTCTCTTGCAGATGGAGATGCGAGAACAGGACCACGCCCTGGCGCGACGACTCGTGGAGCTGCGCCGGGACATCCAGGAGTTGAAGCTACAGCGGTCGTACGAGGAACACCAGGACATCCTGGATGAGGCGATCGATATGATCGACGCGAAGGACGAACTGTTCGACCGGCCCCCCGACGCCTTCAGTCCGACTCTGAA
Organism: Ridgeia piscesae; assembly: GCA_025642075.2. NCBI lineage: Eukaryota > Metazoa > Annelida > Polychaeta > Sabellida > Siboglinidae > Ridgeia > Ridgeia piscesae. The sequence goes on along the minus strand of JAODUO010000100.1, from coordinate 22,781 downwards.
GCACTGCGGCGTCACGAAGATGAACCTCAGCACGCGCCGCTTCTCCGTCTTCTGATGGCCCCGTCGTCTACTCGCCACCGCCGGCACTTCGTCATCGTTCAGCGAACGTTGTCGCGCTTGCATTTTTCCGAGCGTAATAACCTATTCGGGTGACATTTCTGCGCATGCGCGATAAATGTAAAATCGTCAATCGGCAAAGCATTTATGGCATAAATAACATGGGCTGTTCGTTAACTCTCCTGTGGTGATTATTGTGAAGAGTTTCTTACAATTTCTTTCGATACATTAAAATATTACGTTTGTTAAATTTACTGTCACGGATTATGGCGCGCTGCAATCCTTTGTGATTGCGCTTGCTATCAAAATATGCCTCAAAACCTGTTTGCCCCATGTTAATTTGCGACAAATGACTTTGCTGAACTGTTAAGCACGTTTTTTTGCTTATAGTGGCCGATATATAGCAGAAAAAGGATGTATTTAATATGTAATTGTAACTAATGACAACGACTGACTCGCGGATGCACAGAAACGTCACCGGATAGTCTTAACGCCTGGGAAAATGTACACACTACGACGTCATCGAAGTCTACCAACAGACTCTCGCTCGTCGCCGCTGCTACGTATGCGATACGTCACTTGCCGCTGACAGTTATGTGTTTGTCCGAGTGCAAACGACAGTCGTGGCAAACAAGACCAAGTATCAACGTTTCCCTATAATGGAGACTTTCTGCAAGAGGTCTTGATATAAAGAACTGGCGAGTATGTTTTAAAGGGGACTATGGGACAACCTGGCGTATATATTTTGGTGCACGTATCTTTGTGTAAGAAATACAAAAGTCCACTATGTACTTGGCGATCCAGAAGACAATTGTGCCGCGTTAGTTATGTTAATGCAATCGAATTTATTATCGCGGTCATTTATCCAATAGTTATGCAATGCAGCGTTTTACTGACACACACACGCACGCACACGCACACGCACACGCACGCACACGCACACACGCACACGCACACGCACACGCACACGCACACGCACACGTGCATCTTTCATAAGTAAGTAACTGTGGCACAGCTGAAAGGTATACATAACCAATTGATTTTGAAATTTGTCATTATGTTGTAGAGCTGTACAGAAATGTCTTAATCGTAATACTAATCTACAAACTCGCGATCAATAACATATTGTTTATTCTGTCTTCTAATTATTTAGCAGTTTATGACGTCATAGAATATGTCATTGTACATAAAATTATATACCTACGTCGATAGATCTGTAAACAACATTGATGATAATACTTTGTTTACATAAAAAAAATTACTCGCACAAAATTGTGTAAATACCCCCTAATACGTCAGTCGGAAGCCCGATATTGCTGACGTCATAACACACTTGTGAAAAGGAAGATATTGTCTCGAGTGCAAAAGTAAGTGCGTGTTAGTTTCATCGATAGCAAAGCATGAATATGCGATCTCACAGAGTGAATAAAACAACACTAAAGGTCACATTGCATATAGAAAATCCAGCGTTAACAGAGTCATTTATAAAGCAGAACATCAATAGCAACGACGTATTTATAGATTTAGCGCCTTTTATGCTATCTACGCAGCTTCATGACATCCGTATGCTAGTATCCTATCGTGAATGAATTCTTCTTGCTAGGCGCCAGCCGCACCATAGACCTCCAGTTCCCCGCCAGTTCGTATGAATGCCCTCTCTTACCAGGCAGACCAGTGGGCATATGTGGTCAGTGTCACCGTTCTGATACGTTAACAGCACTGGTAAAAGGAAAACAAAGAGAACATATAACTGTGCCAAATGTTCCTGTTGTGTTGATAAGCGCCATCATTTTCTTGAACGACATTTAATTGCACATATCATGAATATCACACAGGGACTATTGATTCTACGTAATTATCCTATGTGTGGGATGGTCTTGTGAGATTTGTACCCACGATTAGTTAACAATGCTTGTGCGTCAGTGTTCCAAATGGATATCACTGTAAAACTGAACGTTGCATGTTATCATCCACTACAGACCGACAGGAATTTGTGGGTTTCCGGTGTGCGAGACCTCACAGGATATGCCCCTGACAAATATTATTGAGATTACACATAGGTACTAGGATATCGCCTTAAATGACGCGATCATTCACATTAAAGATACTATAGCTTGTAGTTCCATTGGTGACCGACTTAGACTACGTTGTAAAAAACAGACGAATATTATTAAACGGTGCTCCCATCTAGCGGGCTTAACAGATACAGAAGTTAAGGTTCTTTGCTTTGTGCGAGGACATAGCGGACATTCAACTGCGATGTCTGCATCTCGCGTCGCCATTTCACTGAATATGCCGACAGCTACTTCTAGAAAATACAGACTGCCTATCGTTTCGCTGTTTATGATGTTGCAGTCCATGTTAGGACTGAGTTCATGAAACATCTGTGGCAATCTTGAGCAATGTGGCACATCGTCATTAAGTCCTCTCTAATAAGCTCCATTTGCTCTACATAGCAGAATGATGGCGAACGTTAGTGTTGGACGGGAAGTCTCGGAATCGTTCAGTGTTACAAATGGGGTCAAGCAAGTTTGTAGGTGTACTGGCCCCCACGCTGTTCTCCATCTTCCTATCAGCAATGTTCGACGATGCTTTCCGACACATGGGGGTGGCGTCTACATACAGTCCAGACAGAGCGCTGACCTATTCAACGTCGCACACTTCAGAGCGAAGACCAAGACTACTCGGATACTGATGACAGAGCTGCTATTCGCAGATGACAGCGCACTGGTTGCCCACTCTGCTGAAGAGATGCAGAAAATAGTGGATGCTTTCTCCGATGCACTAAGTAGTTTGGCCTGAAGATTAATAATAATAATAATAAATAGTAGTATTTGTCTACGCCATATCTCTAGCAATAAAACCATTCAGAGGCGCATTACACTTTACATGAATATACAGATTACCTTAAAATAAACAATAGAAACGTAGTTGTAACAATAATCGATCAGTAATTTTTTTCATATAAATAAATAATAATTAAATAATTAATAATAATAATTAATCTTAATAATACAAAAATACTAATACTGATAAATAATAGTTAATTATATTACAATTTAAAAATAAATAAATACTAAAATAGTTGATAAATAGTAGATATTAAAAATAGTAGATATTAAAAATAAATAATAGTTAATTATATTACAATTAAAAAAAAGATAAATAGTACATATAAAAATGTTCGGATATTATAAAATTGTTCTTTTAATGTGACAACGCTCTTTTAAACAGAAATGTCTTCAGTTGCTTCTTGAAAGAACTGAGGGAGCCTGTGGCACGCATGGCAAGCGGCAGATTGTTCCAGAGGCGTGGAGCAGCACTCGAAAATGCCTTTTCTCCCTGCGTACGTAGTCTGCATCGTGGAACCTCCAGTAGGTGAGCGTCCGCGGACAGTAGCACACGGGTCGGTTCGTAACGAATTAGTAGGTCGGTTATGTATGATGCAGCTAGTCCACTTCGAAACGTCAACAGTAACAATTTGTACTCGATCCGCTGTTTGATAGGAAGCCAGTGAAGATCGATTAAAACAGCAGTGATGTGGTCGTGTTTCTTCGTTTTGGTTATGAGCCGGGCAGCAGCGTTTTGTACTCTTTGGAGTTTGGTAAGAAGGTGGTCGGAAATGCCGTATAGCAGGCAGTTTCCGTTGTCTAGACGAGACGTAACGTAAGTATGAATCATAATTTCTGTTGTTTTCCGATCGAGAAGATTCCGGATTTTTCCAATACAATGGATATGGAAATAGGCTACACGACAAATGTGCTGCACTTGGTTATTCATGCTTAGAGCATCATCGAAGAAAACGCCAATGTTCTTGGCAACGGTGGACACTGGCACAACGGTATCACCAAGTTTTATGTGCGGCATAGAAAGTTTGGTCTTTATATGTGGCGTGCACATCACAATAATTTCTGTCTTTGTAGCGTTGAATTTCAGTTTATTTATATTCATCCAATCTTGTAATTCTGCGACACAATCTTGGATGCGCATGACTGCCTGGATTGTGTCTTCGTCTGAGTGCGGACTGAACGCGATATATAGTTGGGTATCATCAGCTTACAGGTGAACGTTTATCCCGTGTCGACGTGCGATATCACCGAGTGGAGCAGTGTAGCAAATAAACATGAGCGGGCCGAGAACGGAACCTTGCGGAACGCCGAACACCACTGGACGTTCCTCGGATATTCTGCCGTGCATTTGAATACGTTGGCTTCGATTCACCAAATACGACTCAAACCATGCAAGACATGTTGCAGTTATTCCAAACCGATATCTGAGGCGGGTTAACATGATCGTGTGATCGATCGTATCGAATGCTGCCGATAGATCTAGTAGCACTAGTATGGCACCCTTGCGCTCATCTAGAATACAGAGCAAATAATTGCGTACTCTCAGCAGTGCTGTCGCTGTGCTGTGGTTTGGACGATAAGCAGATTGCATTTGCTCATATAGATCGTTGTCTGACAAATGTTTGGAGAAACGGACAGCAACGACCTTCTCTACGATTTTAGACACAAAACACAGGTTTGACACTGGATGATAGTTCTTGACGCCGTTTGCATCAAGCGTTGTTTTCTTCAGCAATGGAGTTACGAGAGCCTTTTTAAAGGCGGAAGGGAAAACTCCTGTCGCAATCGACACGTTCACAATATCAGAGATGACTGGTGCTAGGCTGGATAAGTTGACCTTCAGCAGATGAGTAGGAATCGGATCCAACATGCACGATTTGCACGCTGATTTGCTGACCAATTTGGTGATCTCGTCGGTTGTGGTGGGCATGAACGATGACAGATACGAGGAAATACCACAGGGCTCATCGGGACAAATAGGTGCTGAATTCATGTAGCAATTGTCCCAGGTGTTCATTGGGCAATGCTGGCAGTCGTTTTGTGTGTAACAGATCACCCACTGTCCAGAAAAGGGCTTTTGGGTTGCCAGCCTGGTCCTTAATTTGGTTGGCATAGGACCCGGACTTGGCAGTATAGAGCATCTTCTTAACAATGTCTCTTTGGTTCATGAAGATTTCCCGGTCGACGGTCAACCTGGACAACCTCCATCGCCGCTCCATCCTTCGTCTCTCCTTCCTCGCTGACAGAATGTCGTCGTTGACCCAAGGTGCAGCTGGGCGGATAGTGAGCTGTTTAGTTTTCAACGGAAGGTCACCCAGAACGTCATTGTATTGTGTTACACTCTCCTCTAATAATCGTTCCTGACTTGTGTATAAGTCAGAATTCTCAATGTCTGTTGAAAAAGAAATCACAATTGATTGCTTTCATCTTGCGGTAGGTCTTTAGTTCCCTTCGAAAAGGAGGTTTGCGCATTGCAATGCGGCAATATACCGCACATTGATCTGAAATGAGGTCAGCTACGACGGTGTCAACCACGCAGGAATAAGTGCGAGCGATAATTAAATCTAAGATGTGACCTTCTTGGTGTGTTGCTACTTCCACACACTGTGTCATTCATGCCGTGACTATACAACAAGTCACGGAAGCGTCTCCCATGAACGTCAGTGTTAATGTCGAAATGAAAATTAAAATCACCAACAATAACCAGTTCATCAGGCAGTGTCGCGTATATGTCCAGAATATCAGCGAACTCTTTGAAGAAATCGACAACCGATGATCCATTCTTCTTGTTTGGTGGTGGGCGATAAACCACGAGCAGAATCACACATTTTCCGTAATGCGTTAACTCTAAACTCATAGCTTCAAAAGAATGAATATTACTGAATGTTTTCAAAGATGTTGCTTTGACAGATTCCTTGTGTAATATTGCAATGCTACCACCGCGACGGCTGCATCTGGGATGGTGAATTAAATTGTATCCGGGTGGCGTCAGAGCTCTGGTTACAGGGAGGTCAGAGTCTTTGTTAGCGAGCCAGGTTTCAGTAATTGCAACAATGTCTAGGTCATGTTCATGGATGTTGCGAGTTGTTTTGTTGCGAACAGATTATGCGTTGATTATGCATAATGACGCTGTTGTAGTCGGGCATATTAGCGGATTCGATGTTATTGTGACTAGAATTAGGTTGTCGTGGTGTTGTTGTGAAGCACTCGCACGTAGGGGCTGGCTGGTCGATGGCCGATTACCGGGGAGATAGCGTGTTGATGTTGACGTCCGCCTCGGCAGCCACGCTTGGTTGATCGCCTTACAGCTATGCCAAGTTCACGTATGGTGTTCCAGATACGAGGAAGCAAGCGTGACGAATTGGGATCTGTCGACTGTCCAAGCTGGTGTAAACGACAGGCACTGTATGTGTAGAAAGGCTTGGTCAGGCTTGGCCTGTCCGACGCTCATTGATGCCCGACGGTGGACCTGCAGACTGGCCGGTAGTTGATGGTAGTTGTCAACAATTGGCTGACCGATTAGTAGCTCAGTTCGTTGATAAAAGCAATAAAAACTTACGAAGATGTTGCATATATATCTCAATTCATCCGTTGAACACAAACTAGATTTACTAACGGTCATCTCTGCCAAACAATAGCTGTGCCAGATAAGAGCAACTTACAGAAAGATCGCAATGTTACAGAGCTCTGTCTTAGGCGCAGCCACATTGGTGCAGCCAGCTCTCGAATACTCAATTAACACCAAGACGACCGAGGTGTTGTACCAACCCAACTCTACAAGAACCCGAGAGGAGGATATCATGGTTGATGGAAACAAGCTAAACTCTGTTCTTGAATTCACCTACATCGGAAGCACTATATCAAGTAATGGATGCATTGACGATGAAATACAGAGGAAGATGGCCAAGGCTAGTGCATCTTTCGACCGACTACGCCAAAGACTCTGGAATAACCACCATGTGTCCATGCGGGTTAAAGGCAAGATATACCGTGCAATCGTGCTGTCCACCCTCCTATACGGAGCCGAAGCTTGGACGGTGTACATACGACAGGTGAAAAAGCTGCATGCCTTCATGGTGCGACATATGCGTTCGATCATGAGGATAAGCTGGATGGACAAATTGACAAACAAGGACATACTCGAACGGACAGGGCTGACATCTATGGAAGATTTTCTGATCAGAAAGAATCTCCGGTGGACTGGGAATCTCATGAGGATGTCACCAGACAGGCTACCAAAGCAGATTCTCTACTCTCAACTGTCTTCTGGTCACAGAAAGCTAGGGCGCCCTCGTCTCCGGTTCAAGGATACCATCAAGAGAAACCTGAAGCTGAGAGACACAAAGACCGACTCATGGACACCACTCTCACAGCAGAGAGATAAATGGAGAGCAACAGTCAAGTGTTGGAAGCAGACTTTGACGCATCGCGACTGACAGCATGATGGCTAAGCTCCATTACTGCAGTCGCTATTACAAAGCTCTGGTACGTACAATCTCTGCTGGTGGGTCCAAGAACTATTCTGCTCACGAAGCAGTTCTGCTTGACCGGTGTCCATCGTCCGGCTTACTCTGTCAGCTCCGTCGAGCTGTGGATATTCGCTGTTCTTGACTTACTTGACTTGAGCCTTTTCACACCACGTCGAGGCATAAGCCACCAATGACTCTTCTCCACCGGATACGGTTTTGGGCATTAATTTTTAGATTTTTCCATTTCCATCCTATTTATCCGCTGTTCTGTCTGACATAAAACAGTCTTTAAAGGTGACGATCCCATCAGAGTCAACATAGGGCTCTTCTGTGCGCCTACGGATAGTTTTGGTCACATCACGTACGATAGCGACAATATTATGTTTAACATTGTTTCAAAGCACAAACTCATAATTATGTGAATTAGTTATGCTATCTCGTGCAATTCATATGAATGTGGTACCATAAAAAGAGTAATGATAAAAACAAAGACACCTTAATTATATCTGGGCATGTTTTCTGCTTTACCCAATTGATTAAACCATAGTATCGTCCATCCTCATACAATTAATGACAAGCCAATAAACCTACGCCAACTACGTGTATTCTACAAACTGATTGCGTCATAATTTCGCAAAATCTAGTAAGCGTAGTAGCATTTGTCCATCCGCCTGGAACTTATGATGTTTACAATCCAAAATTGCTATTACATTTTGTGTAAGTTTACTTCACCTCGTGATTCACCACCTTTCCAATATACCACAGATCAATACCGATTACTTAAGCTAACCCGTTGGTGTAACTGTTGCTTAGGGTCTTAGGTGATTACCTCCAAACAGCCCATACTTGGGCTAACGCAGGAGTTGGTCTTCTCTAGAATTTGTGAGTCCACTACAGGTTACACATTTACCCCCTGTGTGGGATCTTTTACTTCCCCTGGCATAGACACCAGACAGAAGGGACCACCGGCTTTTTAGTGTCTCTTCCGAAAGACACAGGCAAATGTGGGGTGAAGAAATTGCCTAAGTTTCGAAACGGCGGTAGGTGGGATTGAACCACCGTCCCCTCGATTGACAGTCCGGCGCTCTACCGCGCGACCACCGCTCCCCACTTGCGTCCGTAGCCGGGAGACATAGTTAGCTATGGAATATCCTCACAGAACAATGGTACGTTTCATTGCACCAAATGACGTAAGAGCTGAATAAGGTGTTCACCAGCCAAGAAAGAGTACACAATTGTGCAGGTTGTTTGAATTTCAGCGAAAATTTGGTTTGTGTTGAGTGAATAGAAATTACGTATTTGTGCAGATGTCAGTCGGCGTTTCCCTGCGTATAGTTAGAAGTGTCATTTTGTTTGGCGGAACGATCCAGGCAAATCAGTATCTGCATTTAGCATAAATTGCGGGGTGTCACATTATATACCGGATTGTGAGAAAATGAGATATTATAATTTCACGAATTGTATACAGCCCGTAAGTGTGTGTGAATGGCAATGAAGGAAACGTTATAATGGCCGCCTGTGGGGAACTTAGTCTTACATAAAGTACGTTCAACTCAGGGGCGGGTTCAGACAGAGTAATCTGTGGGGGGCGGGGGATGTCATGAAGGTCGCCAAACATAGTTAGCAGCCGTCGGCTAATTTCATATTCTTATGGGGCACGTAGCGGGCATAATATATTATTCAAAATGGCGTAGACAAAATAATTTTAAACGTATTTCATGTTTCCCAAGCTCCCTTTCATGCACTGGTAATTATATCAAGTTATTTTCATAATTAATGATTGATGATAATGCCAAAGACTGTGATTATAATTATGCGAAAATATTGTCCCATTTAGTAATTTAGCAGCCACTAATCACTGACTAACTTCTCCGAGTCCACCAGCCATGATCGAAGTTGTCAGTCCTATGTTACTTTTGCCCTTTCGTTGCTCTCTTCTGGTTGTCTTTCGTATTTAAAAGTTTAAGTTCTTACGTAGCCATTCTGCAGAACTGATCAAAGTGCTTTAAATGATACAAGACTCCTCTATGGACTTCTCTGTGACGTATTTAACAGCCGCGCTGCAATTAAAGAGCGACGTATATGATATGCCAATAGTCACCATAGTCTACAAACGGGTTAATAATCATCAATACGCCAGATTCATGCCACGTGTGGCCATTCAGTGCAGTAACATACAGAGTACAGAAGTCTCTTCGTGGGGTTTATGTTCGTTTTATCGTCTTTTCAGATGTCAGCAAGGTACCTTCTCATGATACCTTGTTTTTGACATTGATTTCAATTGGTTTGCATAAAATGTCACACACACACACACACACACACACACACACACACACACACACACACACAACACACACACACACACACAACACCAGACATACACAGAACATACATACGCACGACTACACAAACAACATACATATATATATAGTACTAATACATACATACATACATACATACATACATACATACATACATACATACATACATACATACATACATACATACATACATACATACATACATACATACATACATACATACATACATACATACATACATACATACATACATACATACATACATACATACATATCCATATTCAATTTGATTTTGGTCTCTTTGCCTCTTCCCAGGGCCGGTTAAGTCTGCTGCTATTCTCATACAATGCTCTTTTTCCCCTCTCTGGGTCATACCAGCGAAACAACTTCTCTTCTCTGCCCTCAACTTCCAACTCAGATGCCGCACGTCCTCATGTGTGTTCTGTTCCGTGAGTGACACGTTTGTTCCCCAACTGATTCTCCTCATCTCAATTTCTCTCCTGCACTCACATTACCATTCCATACACACAACTAGCCGAATCGCCGTGCTGTAGATCCTGATCAATATATCAAAAATGTCACATAAATGTGACATTACGCGCAACCGCTACCCACCAATATTCCATGAATTTACAGGTTTTACATTCAGACCAAAGCAACAGAGTGAACCCAATGTCGTTTACTTTTTGTTTTAGAACGTTAGCCCTCCGTTAGTCGCAATGTGATCAAGTCAAAACCGACCATGCAGCAGCCACAGTTCTGCGTTCCCGCCACCCCGCCGTGGATGCCAGTTCAGTCGGTCATTGGGGCTATGCATCCCGTCTATGTGTCCGGAGCAGCACAACCCCCGATTGCTGTTGCCGCGCAACCGGTTGCCATAGCGCCGCCGCAATCGTCTCCACGGCAACCGTTCGTGTTCTCGCAGCAACCGCCGTCACCGCCACCACCCGTGTTTCCGCAGCAACATGTGTTCATGATACCGCCGCATCAGGTTTTGTGTTCTTGCTATGCATTCTCAGCTTTATCTAAGAGAACTACAGATCCTTTGATGTTTCTTATCCATTATGACCTTAACAATTAGGTCACTTCTATTGCGCCTAAATCCTAACAAGCCAAGCTCAGAGGCGCATCAGTACAAGCGGGTTGATCGATTTCAGAGTCAATAAACAAATCCAGTTGTCATCAGATTGATTGATACGCCAGGGAACTATGATCGATAGGCAATGTTGTAAAGGTATGTCTTTAAATGACGCAGGAATTTAGCAATATTTTCAATTAATTTAAGACTAGATGGAAGCATATTCTAAAGAGTAGGCGCACCCACAACAAAAGCCCTATACTAGTATTGATTTCAGGGACAACAAGTAAATCAAAACTAGATGATCGAAGCTGAACAGGTTTTCTTACAGGTGTAAGCAAAGAATGTAAATATGTATTGCTTACAGCTCTGGTAAGTAATGGTACATATCTTAAAGATGATACGATATCGAACAGGAAGCTAATGCAGAGACTTTAGTTCTAAGCGGCATGGAATAAGAGACTGGAGATCTAACACAACACTTGCTAAACAATTATGAGCACGTTGCAGTGTTGTGATATCCTTAATAGCAATATTATGAAAAAGCGAATTGCAATAGTCTAATCTGCTAGTGACTAGCGCAGTTGCAATAGTGTTTGCAAAAGAAAGAGGCAAATGCCGAAGAATACGCCGCAAATCACGAATGTGGTAATACGATGTTAGACAAATTTGATAAATGTGTTCTAGAAATGTTATTTATCATCATAGATTACTCCTAAATATCGTAGATAGCCAAGAGATCTCGGTTAGTTGATATAAACAAATAACTAAAGACCCCAACAATGGTAACAATGGATCTCCGGGCCGGATAGATTGTTTAGACGAAATTTGTTTTCCATTGCTGATACCATGCATCGACTATTGCACACTACTCTGCCCGTGAAGTAAGAGTGTATGTTGCTGGCTGTGCCTGCCTGCCTATTTATCTATCTGCCTGTTTCTGTGTCTGTCTGTCTGTCTGTTTTTCTGTCTGTCTGTCTGTCTGTCTGTATGTCTGTCTGTCTGTCTGTCTGTCTGTCTGTCTGTCTGTCTGTCTGTCTGTCTGTCTGTCTGTCTGTCTGCCTGTCTGCCTGTCTGTATGTATGTCTGGTTCGAGGGTTCATCTCTCTCTATCACCCTCTCTCCCAGTTTATTCCTTCCTTCTTCGTATCTCTCTCTCTCTCTCTCTCTCTCTCTCTCTCTCTATATATATATATATATATATATATATATATATCCCTCTGTCCCTCTGTCCCTCTGTCCCTCTGTCCCTCTGTCCCTCTGTCCCTCTGTCCGTCTCCGTCTCCGTCTCCGTCTCGTCTCCGTCTCCGTCTCCGTCTCCGTCTCCGTCTCCGTCTCCGTCTCCGTCTCCGTCTCCGTCTCCGTCTCCGTCTCCGTCTCCGTCTCCGTCTCCGTCTCTCTCTCTCTCTCTCTCTCTCTCTCTCTCTCTCTCTCACTATCTCTGTCCCTAACTGCCTCCTATCTGCCCCCTATCGCCCTCACTCTCCCTTTCTCTATCCCTATCGCCCCCCTCTCTTGTCTTTCATTATTCCTCTCATGTTCTATGATAGACTAATGTTAGACATGAATGTGACGTGTCACGATAATCTTCCTTCATCTGTTGCACTGACAATTTCGACAAGACGTCTACTTTCACGTTACAGCTCATGCCACAGCTGCGCACAACAACGACATACGCGATGCCCGAAACCCCTTCCCCGCAGCCTTACCAACCGGTTCCCTCCCAACCCCTTCCTCCTCAACCGGTGTCGGCGCCGGTGCAATCACAGCCTGAGAAGGAGCAAGGCTCGTCCGACACAAGCTTAGCTGAAACCGAGAACTTCTCGTCGAGCAACAACAGAAGAAGGGCGAGATCGCAAACGGACGATCGGTCCACATCGATACGTGTCTTCACGCTCCACTCAGACCAACGACTGGCAAAACAAACGCAAACAGAAGACGCCAACGATCTTCAAAAGGCCCCGTATCTCGCTCAACGACATTCGTGTTTACAGGCGACACCACGACAACGAGAAATATAACAAGGCGCGGCGGTTCGTGCCGCTTCTGTTTCGGTGACCGTGGTCCAACTAAGTCGCTGCATACGGCGACACGACGGACGCGGAATGTAAACGCATCGTCGACTGTAGCCGAAATCGTGTTTGATTTATAATTTGATGTCTTGTGGTAGACGTGTATATGGCATGTCGTTTTTCATAGGACCGCAATGAAACTGAACAGCAAAATGTACAACGTGCAACAAATCGTAAACAGGGCGTTATTTTTGTTGTTGAATTTTCACTAGTTCAAGTCTTAACAGAAATATCTATTGTCTACACGTTGTTTGGCAACACGCCCACATACAACGATTCAGACGACATAATATGTCGTCTGAATCGTTGTATATTATATGACGAGAAAAATCTTCCTTCAACAATGTTGCTGTGATTTCTCAGTGGGAATCGTTACAGGTTACTGAAATGTAAAATAAGATGTATTATTAAGTTGTTTATAATTCCTCCAAGAACTAAATTTCTTAAGCGATTTAAAAATAAGAAATCTACAAAAATGATATAATCACAAGGAATTAGCAGAAGTATTGAGACCAGGGCTAGTTGTAACACAAACAAAATATTTCAATGTTGCGGGTAAATTGTTAACCGATCGAAACTTGTGTCATGCTAAAGGGTCCCTAAATATCTCCTAAAGATAATTAGGGCATAATTTATTGTCTGGGCTATTACAAATTTGTGGTACAGTGAGTTATATGAGTTGCCCTAAAGTGTTACAATTTACCCCGATACAGGTCAAGTTGTACAAGCCTACGGGTAAATTGTAACATACATGTCTAGCATTGGTGCAAAGTGTAACAGCAGAGAAAACTATACAGTTGGGACAATTTCTCTCTCTGTATATAATTTAGGCTATAACAGGTAGTCTGGTACTTTACAATAACCATATCAACGATAACATACAAGCATATTATTTAGTAGATTCTCTATAGAAAGTCACCTTTTAAAGACCGCATTTAACAAAACTGTTTTGATTACCAAAACACGTAATATCATAACAATTTCAATATCCAAACAATGCAGACATCTCACCGAGTTACAAACCTACTCCGTTTCCAATTCGCACAGGTGACACAAATCGGACAGCTACCCAAAAAGTGCTTTTTGTTAGGAGTTTAAAGAGCCACCCTGCAAATATTATACAATACACCTAAGATGCACCTTTAGAAATTAAAAAGCGCGTTGTCTCCCCGAATACACTGTCTACGGCAAGGCACTGTCGAGTTGTGCATTATGATCAGATGATTATCAAACAAGGTCACCATAAAATGGTGAACGTTCCAACTTTCGCCACATCTTCAAAATTACGAATGACACTCCCTACGTGTAGACTGGTGTATATAACTATATTCAGGGAAGTTGAACAAGGCCCCATAAATTTACTATTTATAGCTGACTAACTAAACATTGAGAAGTCCTATTGAATTATATAACTGCAATTATTTTATTTAGTGGGCATCTAGGCTGGATCTTCTCCAATTGTATGATAAGGAAAAAACGTGATGGCCGATGCTATCATCGATTTTGAATTTAAATGTAATTTTAAAGGTCACGCAGAACAAAATAAGTTTGTATTTGATTTTTAGGCATCCATGTTAACGGTAAACTAAAAATATGTACAATGGTAGTTTTCAAAATGTATACGTGAAAACCCCGATTTTTATATGATATATATTACGTTCTTTAATACTTCAAAACGTTCTGACGCATGCACGCGCGCACACACATAGTATGTATATACAATTGTGTTGCTAAGGTACTATTACATACGCACACACTCACGCACACACACACGCGCGCACGCACGACACACACACACACACACACACACACACACACACACACACACACTCTCTCTCTCTCTCTCTCTATTTTTTATTCATTATAAAGCTAGTAGAGTGTGATGTTATTGTATTAATACGTATTCGTATTCGTTAAGCGTAGCAAAGTATTGGATTTGGAGGTATGGAAAATAAACTATTATACAAAAAAGCAGAGTAGATTAGATACTAGAAAATTCACATTTTCACAAAGAACAGTAAGTTAATGGAATATATTATTATCAGCTGATTGTGTAGATACTAGTTGTGTTAATAATTGTTTATGCTTAAAAATAAAATCGACATATACCTAAGAAGGGCGGGGTACATTTAGATAGATAGGTTGGACTTTCGCCAAAGGGATTCCTTGTGCACCTGCCATCTAGAGTTGATTATCTAGGTGGCAATCTTGTTAAATCTTGTTAAACCTTTTTGACCCGTGACCCTTTACCTGTTGAAAGCAACATGGTATATTCGTGTATCACGTGTGGACTTGTGTTTACGTACACGACAGCATTTTTATGTGTCCATGTATTGGTGATATTCGCTTGTGGTTGTTCGATGAGATTTTCGTGTGCTTTGTTTTACCTTGCTTTTATGTCGTGTCTTTGGGGTTGAGTCACCCTAGTTTTATTTGCCGCTTCCATCGTGTACAGTACGCAATGCATTTCTGCGCTCTGCGAAACAATTCCCACCCAACCTGCTGATGGTGTATATCACTCACGGTTGTCCTTTGTGTAAATGTGTGCACCATGAGTGACAGATAGGCCGTACACAATTATTTGTTTTGACGCGTTTCCCTGCATTAGTTATGTACACGAAGTTTGGCATCGTTCATTTCATCCATTGTATGTTTAGGGGTGTACGCAGGGTTTTTAGTGCGGGTTTTATTTGGAGTACACTATTCTGCTGGGGGGATCGAGTACCCCGGCGTTTCTCTTTTGGAGGGGTGGGTGGGTGTTTCCCCTTTACGGTCAATATCAATGTATACTTTCGCTTAACGCATGCGTTTTCTTTCGGTAAACTGTGATGCGCGTTGTATTATTATACATCCAAGCTAGGCGTATACCATGCTATTGTATGTCTTTCAATCTACAATCAGCTGATCGCACACAACAAGTGAGCGCCAGACAATTCAGTTTTAAATAAACTATCTGGGTTGCCACTTTACCATTTCAATTGCATGGTCAGTTTTTGAGTCATCGCTGTTTTCCGTGGCACCTTTAGGAAACATTACTGGGAAAGTATTTTCGTACTGTAATTCGTAGCCAGCGTTGCACACTAATATAGCCTGTCTACAACAGTAATATATGTATATGCAACCATGGCACATACAATATCGTCAACACACATGCAAATATACCGGATACAAATATATAATACACACGCGCGCGCGCCGCACGCACGCACGCACGCACGACGTACGTACGCACCACACACACACCACACGCACACGCACACGCCCCACACGCACGCACGCCCGCACGCACGCCCCACACACACACACACACACACACACACACACGTCGTAAAGCAACTGAAGAAGTGCAGATAATACAATATCCCACTCTGCATCGCATTCGTCGACTTCGATAAAGCCTTTGACTCAGTGCCAACTCAAGCAGTACTGACCTCGCTTCAAGAACAAGGGATAAAAAGGGGGTTTCACCTGCGAAAAAATTAATAAAATTGTCAGCCCCTACCCCTTTGGCGGGAAAATTGGTGGATGTAGAGGTTTGAAATTGGTGGTGTATAAAATTTGAAAAACAAGCGGAAATATTGATTGATAAGTATTATTCTTGTGTTAAGGTTATTCATAAAGCTGTACTGGACATATATTGAGTAGTAGTTTTGGTTAAAGTTTGTTAGTTAACAGTATTTTTAAAAATTAGTATAGTGGGTGAAAAAAAGGGTAATCTGGGCTTGACAAATTGTAAACAAGATTGGGCAAATCTCTTTATTTGATATAGTGTATAAGAGATAAAGCAATAAGAGTAACAACTACATTTTGTAAGATAAAACTGTGAATAGGTATAAATTGTTATTAAAAATAAACAAGCGTTTTAGTAGGAAACCCTTGTTTGTTTAAAAGGTAGTGTCCAACGTTTCCGCTAGGGAACGGTACCAGTACAGACTAAACTTATTGTTCATGGTAGCATAGGTAGTAAGTTTTTTATAACATAAAGTGTGCTGCATTTTCTGTACACAATAAACAAACAGTCTTTCTAAAGACTAATTTGGGTTTTAAAACCCAAAAATTGATTTTGACAAATCGTAATATGGCACCTGGCAAGCGGCAAGTGAAGGCAAGGAGGCCTTGGTGTGTAACCACTGCCAAAATTTGGTGGATTTTGCCGTATCGGGGTGCGGAAAAACTTGGTCAGAGACAAGGGGGAAGGGTTTACTTTCCCAAATGTTTAGGGTGTTGGAAAGTGGACTGTCTGACAGCAGAGTTAGCTAGGCTAACGGATATTGTGAAGGGGTGCAGAGTGGGGGGAGGGTGATTGCAAGGACAACAAATGGAAAAAAGAACAACAAAAAACTGTTTTGGGGAAAGGTGACGGGGAAAAAGGGGTGACGTAGAAAAGGGAAAGGGGGGAAAAAGGGGGGGGAGATGAGAAAAATGATGCGACAGGAGGTAAGACGAATGGAAAAAGGAAGTGAGGGGTGATGTGACCAAACGGAAGTCAATAACAAGGACGATGACAGGAAGAAAAGAGCCCGGAAAGAAAGGAACAACGAAAAGGGGCGGGGGGGAAAAGTCAGAAACCCAGGGAGATGCAAAACGGAGGAGTACTCTGAAGCAGTGATCAAACAGAAAAAAAAGGTATTTATGGGAGACCCCAAAAGAAAAAGGGAACAGACAGGACATTAAACAAAGGAGAAGACGTTGTTGTTTTCTTGGGGGGGCAAAGGATAGGGCATGGGGGAACTGGACGGGTAAGAACGTATTGGGGGGGGCCCAAAAGGGGTTTTTTGTCATGTGGGACGAACAATGCAGACAGGGATGGAAAAACCAGGACAAAAAAGAAACCCGAAGGGGGGGGGAGCCTAAAAGAAGACAAAGGTTAAAGGTTATCTCGGGGAATTTTGCCGGTGATAAAGGGAAGGGGAACAACATTTAGAAATTGCAAGAGGATGGCAATTGGACTATTGACAGATGTGTGGAAAAAAGGGGAAATTTGGGTTTGTTTTTTGGAATTTTTGGGAAAAAAAAAGACCTTTTGGGAAAATGCTATCAAAGGGAAAAAGGGAAGGAAAGTTTTCCCTCCAAAAACCCATTAATCGATAAAAAAAAGGGGAACGGGTTGCAACTTTTAAACTTTTTTCGGGGGGAATAACAGGGCCAAAAAAGAGGCTTGATAAAGTCAAAAAGAATCAGCAAAGAACAGCCTGGAAAGCCCTCCCAAATTTGGTTATAAATGTTTTTTTAAATGCAAGGAGCATACAAACAAAACAAATGAAAAAAAAGAAATGAACTAAACATTTGGTAGAAGATAACCCTCACATAATAGGTATAACTGAATCTTGGGCCACACCCGATATATCAGATGCCCAATTAGGAAAAGACGGGGGATGTAATGTTTAGGAAAAATAGATTAGGAAGAAGGGGGGCGGGGTTAATATATTAAAGAATCCATCCAAACTTAGTAAAAAAGGAAAAAAAACAATTAAACCTTTTGGGGTAACCTTGGTTACCCGGGAAAATCAACTTTAAATGTTGGGTTAGTGTATCGGTCCAAACATAAACATGGAAGAGAATGAAAAAAAATAATACAAAAATGAGTAAACGGGGCTGTATTATTATGGGGATTTTTAAACCCTGGGCATATTCATTTGGGCATCTCTACCCAATTTGGAAAGGTTAAAAGTTTTTAAAATTGGTACAAATAGTTTCCTTTTTCCCTGTGTTAAAAACCAAGGGGGGAAATTTGGGCATAGTATTGGAAACTCCAAAAAAGGGAAATTTTTTGATAATGTCAAGATATGTAGGACTGGTGTTATTTATCACAACTAGATAATTTTTTCATCCCAAATAAAGGGGCGGAAAAAAAAAATAAAAGGGACAGGAAAAATTTTCACAAAAGGAAAATTAAAGGGCATAAGGAATTTTTGGGAAAAAAACTGGAATAACACACTTTTAAGAATGAACAACAGAAAGCTGGGAAAATTTAAAGTGAAATTGACTGCGTCGTTGACAAATTTGTCCCCCTTTAAAAAACAGGGGAAAAAGGTAAAAAAAAAACACTTATCGAAAGGGAACCCTTAAAAAAAAAATCAAATCAAGCAAATAATTTGGGAAGGTATGCAAGGAAGGAAAAAAACTATAGCATTTAAAAAGCCAATCAAACTGGGTAAAATTAAAAAATTAAGAAAAAGCTACGAACAAAAAAACTTTTTTAAAACATGACAGCAAGGGTTTTTTTTTCGTATTTTAATTAAAAAGAAAATTCAGGAAATGGTTTTAAAAGGAAAAATTTTATGGGAAAAATAATAACGAAGGGTTCTTAATGGTAGAAAACCTAAATGAGTACTTTGTTCGGTGTTTACCAAAGGAAAAATATTAGTATATTACCAGTCTTGAGACTAAGTTCGAAGGGGAGAGTTTGACTATTTAGGACAACTAATTTAACCCCAACAATGGTAGCTATGAAAATAAGAGATATGAAGGATAATAAAAACCCCGGAGTGGATGGGATTCCTCCCCAAAATTTCTATTGGTTTGAACAAATCAGCATACCGCTTTCAACAGTGTTCAATTTGTCTTAAAAAGGGGGGAATGTTTTAGAATGGAAAAAGCAAACATTAAACCCTTATTTAAAAAATTCAAAACAATTGAGCATGGGTGGGTTTAACATTGATTTCAAACTATTAGAAAGACTAATTAAAATCCACCTTTATTTTTTTTAAAAAAAAATAAACCCCCTTTAACATGGGTTTAAAAACAGGTAGCAACAAATATGTTATGTTTTTTTGGGAAAATGTCACTGGTAGATGAGGGGTCACCAGTAGATATAATCTTTAGAAATTTTAAAAAACCTTTGACAAAAATGCCCACCAAAGACTACCCAAAAAAACTAAAGGCCCATGGCAAGGAAATGGAATGATCAACTGGATGGGAAAAAAGGCTTTTTATAGAAGACAAAAAGTATTTGTTGATGGGGAGGTTTCAAACTGGAAAGCGGTTTTGAGGGAGAAACCCGGGATCAGTACTGGGACCTTTTTTTTTAATAAATATCAATGTTTTGGGTGATGACCTTTAAAAAAGGTGTTGAAGTTTGCGGACGACACAAAAATGTTTAAAAAAATTAAAAATTTTTTCAATTAAACTTTGGTCTTAATGTTATAGAATGGTTTTGAGAAGTGGCAAAAAAAGCTGTTTAATTTTTTGGGAAAATGTAAGTGCCTTCCCCAAAGGACAAAGGGGGTGGGGAAGAAGCACAATATAAATTTTGCCGCAAAGGGGAAAAAATTGGGTTAACTATTAATCGACAGGGAAAAAATCAGAGCGGGGGAATTCACAAAAAAAAAAACTTATTAAAAAAAGGAAAAATAGTGTACAAAAAAAAAGAACTAATAATACCGCTGTATAAAACAATAGTTAGGCCTCACTTAGAATATTGTATACAAGCATGGAGGCCATATCCAAGAGGGATATTGATATTGAAAAAGAAAAGGAAACAACCAAAATGATACAAAAAAAGGGAAAAATTGTTATTAAAAGGGCTAAAGAATGTTTTTTAAAAAACTGAAACCAAAAATTAGAGGAGATCAGTTGAGGTGTTTAAAATTTGAATGGATATGAAAATATTGACAAAAAATTTTTTGGGAAGGAAGGAAAAAGGACTAGAGGACATGGAGTTGCATTGGGAAAGAACTTTGACTAGATTTAGAAAATTTTCATTTCACGAACAAATAAAAGAATGGAACAGATTATCGGGTGATTGTGTGGTGCTAGTAGTGTTTAAAATTTAAAAATAAAATGACATATATTTTGAAGGGGGGGTAACTTTGATGAAAAGGGGTTTGGGCTCTCAAAAAGCCAAATGGCCCCGAAACCTGCCCTCAGAAATTTGAATCTCTGGGTGGCAAATTTTATAAATCTTGTTAAATCTAAAAATAAAAGGTTTTAGAAGGGGAAGGGGGACAAAGGGGGATACCATATCGGCCCCAAAAAACTGTACGGCGGGACCAAAAAACAAAATTTTATTCCGACGACTGACTTGGGGAAAACCCGAGCCTTGAAGATAGACGGCGAATAACTTTGTCATCTTCGCGTCCCGGCGACTTTTCCGTGAATTTCTGCAAGTGTCTCTTGAAATGATTGACCTTATCATTACAATGGTACTCACGTACCACCCATGGAAAGAACACGCTAGCTGCCGCACAAACAAAGATGGAAAGGAGTGGAATATGTTAAACATCACATACCGGGACAAAAACAAACATCTGGGTAAGAGAAGACACCAAGGTCACAGACGTCCGTGATTGAAAAAGTCAGAAGGCGGAAGTGGACCTGGGCAGAGTACGTCAGCAGGATACAAGATAACTGATGGGTCACTACCTGGGAAAGGAAAAATTTGAGGAAACCGGCGAAACGTTGGAAGACGAATTAGACGATTACTGGAAAGGGGGTCATCTGGAAGGATGGGCAAGATAGGAATGGGAAAAACCCGCATGCTGGGGAAACCCTTCCCCAAACCAAAAATGGTGATGGTGATATTTATGATAATATATATATATATATATATATATATATATATATATATATATATATATATATAATAAAAAAAAAAATTTGTTTTAATAAGAATAAAATCATATTGATTTTAATTTTCTAAATAAAGGCTAACTAGTGACTTGTTTTTAGCGATTTGTTTGGTGGTGGACACTATATGAAGGAAATATACACGTTCGGCAATGGGACATCAACCGCTTTGAAGTCTTGGTGTGTTTTTGGATTACAACTTTGCATGGCGCAATGGCTGGTCCTAGCCAAGTTATTATTTTATTTCCCTAGATCTAGACGCAGAAGCAAGAAAACAAGCGTAATTTGACATAGAACTCCTCAGCTAAACTTCTAAATCAGGTAAATCCTTCAATGTGACCACTGATTTGGTGAAAATAGTGATCTGCTTTTTCAGGTATGTCACTGTTATCCAAGTAATTTCCTTTGAAAGCTTCTTGAGGTCCAAATAGCTATGCGAATAACTGGTTTCCAGAAAACTTGACCAGTTATCGCCCATTGTCCGTAAGCGAATAATCGAGGCTGGTGTCGTATTTAAGTTTTATTTATACCACGAAAGTGCGTCAGAGACACTATTTGATGAAGCTAGCACACATTTAAGCATTGTCCAGTTAACTGTCCTCTTGGTATATTTTCGCTACTGTTGATAACTTGAATTGTTTATTGACTCGAGATCAATTATAAATATTAGCCAATCAACCATTTTGTATGAATTTTTACCTTGTTTTGAAGAGCCTCTGACTCTGTGCTAACTTATTATTAAATACATCATATAAGAGTTTTATTAAACTGCCAACAACAATAGGTAGTGAACCCCGTTGGCAAAGTATAGTTTTGTGTAAATGCTTAATTGTTTCCTACTATACTACAGGTTCAAGAAAACCGACACAATACTGCATTGTCATGGAATTTTGCGCTGAAATACTCGGCATGGGGGCATGCTAGTAAATTCACGACAGTGACATGTCAAAAACGGTTCAAGAGTCGTCTTGCCTTCTTACCGTCCTTACTCTTAGTCCTAGCCTATTTGAATACACTAAGTGATCTCAACCTGATGACAGGTGCGCATGCGTCAGGTGTAGTTGGTTCTTTTTTCCCCGCTCCTACGTCTTATCTAATTTCTCGAATTTCTAGACACTGCCATGTGGCCAAACTAGCATAGGTGCACAATTTCATTTTAAACTCTAAGTAGGCATATGGGATAATTATAATCAACCATTTAGAAATCCTAGTTTGAGAAATTACGGGCATAACAACCGTCCAAATTGTTTAAACAAATCATGTAAACAACAGATAAAGCACGCAAATTTAAAATCATCCCAAACCAACTCAGCTAATTGGTGCAAAACACACGATAGTCAAAACATCAATTATATATATATATATAT
>JAODUO010000099.1:590000-604472 GCA_025642075.2 Ridgeia piscesae | reverse complement strand
ATGGTATGACATACTTTACCCCCTAAAATTCCTCCCTTTAATTTGGCCAACTCTAAATACCGTTTTTTTTAAACATAAAGCTTACCACCGACCTTTCAGTTACTTGTTCACGTGACCATTCTTGACCTAGATAAACAAGGTGAATCTTCAAGGCCGAGGTAATCGCAGTTTGGAGAGGATTCACTCGAGTAACTGACGTCATTAGCAGCGACAGCCAATAGGGAACATAGGTCCACCACTACACAAACATTACACGACACAATCACTTAAATACGCATTTATTATTATTATCTTGAAGTCACCACATTCTATATATTATTATTTAAAGGGCAAAAAAAGGCAACGGTTTCGTATCATACACTTAATAGAGTTTCTACAAACTAACAATTTCCACATATATTCAATTTTTTAACGTCAGCGGTTTACTCAGAATGTGACCTTAAAGTCTAAAAATCTAACGAAATCCATGATGGCCTAGACACCACCATCTTAACCGGTGACGTATTCGTTTGGCTTGGCCTGGCCAATAAGCGCGCGGCATTCTAGGTCTCTGCTGAGGCCGGTCAGCTTCCTGCGACGTCAGTACGCTTGCCTACGGCACAACAACATCGAGTCTTCGTTTAGTTGGGGGAATGTAGCAGCTGTTTAACCTAAATTGTGGTAAACAAGTAATTATGAAGTAGACATACATCACCAGTGGATGGAACAAGATCCAACAAAACGTCGCCGACCGTCGTCTTTTTAAAACCCCGGGGCAGGCTGACAATATTTAGCCTAACCAAAAGAAAAAGCAACAAATATATCAAGCTGGCCGAGACATCAATGATCAGATCGCAAGAAGGTTGTATGATGTACTATTTTTTCTGTGTATTTAATTGTTTTTTTTGCAGACGTCAAGCACACGTAACGTTTTTGTGCTGTTAAAAGTAGTGTTGACCGCCGTAGACCGGCTATCGATTGCTGATGGCTCGGTCATCGATGTGTTGACGAAGCCCGATGCCGATGTCCATCGATGACAGCTAATCTGTTTCTATGGTATCACGTCCACATGTGTAAAGACTAAGATATACTTGAACCAAGCTAGGACAATAGCAAAATTTATATCATCGCAAATTTAGTACAATGAAAATTTAATAATTTACCCTTAGAAGAAACTTGAATAACTGAACTTAAACGCACGTCTCATGGGTGAAAATGTATCGGCGGAGGGACCGTGGCCTTGGATTGTCGTTGGCACTTCTTCGTAAATTCAGTAACCGCTCATAGTGACATAGACATTTATTTCCATCGATGTAAATGTCAGGGGTAAGGTGACATTGATTAATACACTAGTAAAGCTTATGATCAGTGTGTTCAGATATTGCTAAAAAACAATGAAATTTTATGATGCTGAAAACTATAAATTCAGTCAGTATTTATTTAAACATTAATTTTTTACAAAGTTTTGTTAGTTGCATTTTTCTGTTATTTCCAATTATGAATACAATCTGACTATATTTTCATAATTTTATCAAGTTTCTGCATGCACTTTGACACCCCACTTTAAAAAATTTTTTATTTGGGGCAGTATTTATGACTGTTTAATGGCTGGTGGAATTCAATGATTGTTCGAAATCCATGGACAGTTGCTGCATGCATGTTTTAAACTAAATCTTCATTTAAACTACTCATTTTATCTGCAACAAGTTGTGTTTATTTTGATGTTTTATTAGCTTTTTAGATGTGACTCGGATCTTTGTCACCTGTAAGTGATAATTGAAAAAAGATAAGTTTTATTCTAGATAATTATATAGTGAAAATTCATAAAATTGATTGATATTTCTGCTGCATTCTCACAATATGGCTGTGTTTCTAAATTTTCTGGTAATCTCATATGAATAACCAGAGGAAATGCCAATTAGGTGATGATGGAATGAATTATTTCACATTCCTTTGTTGTTGGTTACAGAAAACAGTGATTGTGGCACACCCCGCATGTGCATACGCTGCAATTGTTGAGGAAGAAGATACGACAATGTATCTGGAGAAAAAATTCAGCAGCATTCAATGCGCTGCCTGAAGTCAGTCATCACACACGGCACTTTCTGGGAGCCTTTCCCCTAGCTCACTAAATTCTGTCATACTGGCCAGTGGAGGTGTATCAAGTTACCTGCCCCAAGAGACAGCACTTCTATGAAGGTATGACAGCGTCGTAACTAAAAGGGGGATTTTTGGGACAAGGGACTTTTGCGATAAGTTGCATTTGAATCCTTGCTTGTACAGTTCTCTTCACATTGCCCCTAGCTGTATAAAGTAGCACACAGTAATTGCAGTATTGCTTCATATTTCTAAGATAATACAGGTATGGCTTTTGAATGAACTCCTAGTAACGGTGTCATGGGGGACAAAACACAGCTGTAAACACTTATGAATACAACTACTTGTGTAATTAATAACTTCTCGTTTTTGATAAAATAAAATAAAAAACCCTCATTATCACTGAATGTATTAAAATATAATATAAAAATACAAAAAAATACAGTCACTGTATATATATGATACAAAGTGAAACAGTAAGATTAGAACAACAAGTGATAATTGGGAGTGGAATGTGAATTCCTGGTCAATGTGTTGTTATTTAACTAATGGTTACTAATTTGGCTAATGTTTGGTTACTAAAACAATGACTTCTTACATGATTATCAAATGAAATTACAAAAAATTAGTACATGTTTATAATCATGTAGAACAAGTTTCAAAGTTGTCTAAATACTAATCAGTTAATGCAAGCACTATATTCATTGTAGGAATGAAATCACGATTGATGATATCTGCTGTTGCGGGGGAAATTTTCGGCCACGTCTTGTCCCATGCATCCCTGTTAACACAGATGTCATCTTCGAAAACAATGATTAAACTGGAGGTTGCGCAACAGAACACAAGTCCGACATAACGGTCTATCCATGCTGATGAGCCACATAATCCATGTGGTGATGGGAAAAGTTACACTGCCACTAATCACTGTACCAACAGGGGGTTTCTTGATCGGGGGAAATGTGCCAAAACCGAGTAAGGAAGATATGCGGGCTGCATGGCTCAATCGTTTTGTACATTAGTCAAGCTTCGAGAGCAAAGTGATATCCCTCGTGCTGCTCTCCAAGCGAAGACAGGGAACTTTGTCCCGATTAGGGGGCTGATGCATGCTGGCAGTACTCGATGCACTCCGGGCCCCAAATTGCGTGAACCCACCAGTAAACAGAGCAACCTGAAATAAACGTGTTCAGATAAATATACATATGACATTGTAAATAAGATGTAAATTAATCAATGATCCTTTTAACTTAAAATATATCATTAAAGACATGTGGTGCTTTTTAAGAAAAAAATTTTGGCAGTATTTTAGCATATTGCATCTAATGTTGACAATATGCACTTTTAAATCGTGTTTGGGGATTAGAAACCATTGAGGGTCTATTTCTATAATTTTGAAAAAATGAATTAGGGTATTCTAGTAAGCTCAAAAATGTTTATTAATTTGATTGAACCATTCTGAAAGCTGTCAAACATAAACATCTTGTCTAAAACCTCTAATGACAATTCCAGTCCCCGCATTCACATATTTGGGTTGTCATCTCAAAAGGATAACCAAAAAAATGTCAATTAGATTATTATTGTGAAAAGACTAGGCACTATAATTTACTTATGATCCTTCTATACTTTGGGCAGTAGTAGGAACTATGCACTATGTTCAAAATATACCTGCCATTTTTACTACATAAAATTATAATGGTTCCATGTGTTTTTTATAAGTAATGATAACTATTTTTTTTTATTTATAGTCTACTTTGTTTGATGTTGTATTGTTGCTTCTTATTTATGCATTAACGTTTATTGAACACAATTATATAAAATGTATGCCAGGGATTACTTGTGTGTTGATGGATCTAGTTGCCAGTTATCTATCTGTATTGGTTCAGTGCAACCAATACATTCCGAAGCACCAGTTTCTCAAGCAGAGAATTTCAAATCGACTTTTCGTAATACACAGCAGTCCCCTGTAATAAAAAATCGAACATTAAGAAATGTTTTATTGAATCATTGCAAACATGGATTATTATTCTGAATGAACATAATTTACAAAGCATGAATTCTACACATTTCCTTTTCATCTCGTCACTAATATCTCTGGGTTCTTTGAAACAAACTCATTATCTATGTTTATATAAATCATAAGAAAACAAAATGATGAGAAGATAACCCTGCAGTTTATGTTCAAATAAAATAATCGTAACTGCCCGCCATTGCTGTGTGGCGGTGCATTTAATCATGATATATGAAAAATATAGCTGCTATTATTACAAATGTGATGGGTGTCCACACCTGGGGGATGCAAAAAACAGCAAGGTATTGACTATTCATTTGTATGGATTTTTTTTCCCCAATAGACACACCTGCACAATTGTGGACCTGATTCATTTAATTTCATTGACTATTCAATACAATTTATGTTAAATGATAAACCCCACCAAGTCTTAACAAATGTGTTTTACCATAAAACGTAATAAGTGACACATACTTAGTCTAATAGTTGAATGGGCAAGCCTGAGGCCTGAGGTGACCCGGCTGGCCCAAGCTAACGATCATATTTGCTTGTCATAAAATACGATCATTACGCAGCCGGACCTCAGGATAATAATATTTAAGCAATAACAATAATAGACAACTTAATATTTCCTTCATCAATATGCTCCGGCGTTGCCGAGTTGCAGCCATTTCATGACGCAAAAAACTTGTCACCGCATCAACAAATTGGTTCGGCACCGCCACCAGTTGACACCGTCTTGTAGTTTTGTTTTTGTACGTTCAGCTTCCCGGGGTCTTTCTTTTCGTGGTCACTCGCCTCAATGTATCTTCCAAATCCCTTTTTCTTTGCGGCTGGAATCTATATCCAATACTTCTGCTCCGTTAAATGATCCGATTTAGATAATCCATAACAAACACGCCATTTTTTTCTCTGCGCACAGCGAGACGGATTTATGAATAACTAATCTTTGGAGAAGCCTCAGCGTACTGACGTCATTCTTCGTCGACAATGGCGTAGCTCATAGTATTTCGATGGCTGGGTGTTCAAAAATATTGTTCAGGTAAACGGCTGGCGTAAAAAAATTTAGTATATGTGGAAATTGTTACTTTATATTAACTCTATTAGTGTACGCCACGAAACCGTTGCCTTTTTTTGCCCTTTAAAAAATTAAGAACAAAAAGATGAATATCACATTCACAATTTACCCACTGAACAACTGATTAGGATTATTTACATAACCTTTGGGTTGATCACGATCATCGCTGTTGGGTTGGATTACTCTCGTTGTGCTGATTCAGCGCTGTTCTTTGTAGTTAGAACAGTTGATTTATCGAGAGTTATTTATTATTGCATACCCACTAACTATCGATAGTACCTAATGTTGATTGTAACGATTGTTACAATCGTTGTAAGTTGGTTGCTCCAGGTCACACGTGGAACATGGAGTATGTTTTTGTAACTCGAATAAATGTTCCTTTTACATTATTTTCCCACGCGACTGTATAAAATGCACCGAAAGTAATAATATATTTCACAAATTATACAGATTTGAACATACATTTGAGAAATCATTAATGATTATTTATGTTGCATGATGCCGCCAAAATTCCGTTTGCCCACATTGAACAAATATTGGAGCATTTTCAAATGCACACATCACTTAGCTGTACGACTATTTGTCATTCAAATATTGTCGAAATCATCCGCATCGTCTCGATTTGATCGACCATGGATGGTTTGATTTGCAAAGCAGATGTCATGATCCGTTCATATTTAACAAACCAATTTTAAATATATATGTTCATTTGAAGTGTATGCTTCATTTCTTTGCAAACCAAAAACACCGTTTAAGTTTATTATCAAACACACGGCCGGTCTCTCTTTGTGTTTGTGTTGTGACAATGTATTTCCGAACAAAGGTCATTCAGTTATGCACTCGTACAAAATAACATGTCAGTGAGAATACATTGTATTAAAAGTTTGTGGCAGAAGAATACAACAGGCTCATGTTAAAGGGTGCAACGTGTTCAAAGAATCTGTATCGGTTTTCTAGCTATCGGTGGCATGTATTAACTGTGTCCCGTCGTATTGGCTTCACCCATCAGACGCCGCAGTGTGTGTCCGTGTATACGCCCTTTTCCCGAAGCGTGTTAGAAATGTCCTCGGTGATTCTGTGCAACCTAAGGTGTCCCGTGTCCACGCACACGGCTGATTAATCCAGTCACGACCATTGGTCTGCATCGACTGACCGTTACCGACGACAGAGAGTGCCACTAGCCAGACCACTGGGCGATGACCAGCAGGAGAGTCATCCAGCCAAACACGCACGTGGATGACCGACAACGTCCTGTCAACACAAGGAACACTGTGTACAGTGAGTGTGACGGTATAAATACACGGTCGTTACTCCGTGGGTGCTGGATAGCATAACAACGAGGTACTTAGATACTGTGCTTTGCCTATATAAAAAAAACAAACACACGTATTATATATATATATATATATATATATATATATATATATATATATTATATATTTATATATTATATATATATATATATATTGTATATATTATATATATTATATATTATATATTATATATATATATATATATATATATATATTTTATATTATATATATTATATATATTTTTAAATAAAAATCATCATATATATATATAATTGTGCATTATATATATATATATATATATATATATATATATATATATAT
Source organism: Ridgeia piscesae (assembly GCA_025642075.2). Classification (NCBI taxonomy): domain Eukaryota; kingdom Metazoa; phylum Annelida; class Polychaeta; order Sabellida; family Siboglinidae; genus Ridgeia; species Ridgeia piscesae. The sequence goes on along the minus strand of JAODUO010000099.1, from coordinate 597,679 downwards.
ATATATATATATATATATATTGTGTGTTATATTAATATTAAATATATATATATATATATATATATATATATATATATATATATATATATATATATATATATATTTTATATATATTATAATTAATTATAATAGATTTTTTAAATACATACATCACACAAGAATAAATGAATTGTCATGTCAGAGTAACGTTTCGGGACACATTTCGTCTATGCATGGAATAACCTAACAATTGCAACAGAATGCCAGTCTAAAAGCCAGTTATAAAATGCAAATTTTATCTCTCATAAAATACTCATCTGATTGCTCAGGAAATAAAAGTCAATCTTACGGTACGACTTAATATTTTAAAGTATTTTTTACAACAAATGATATTATTTATTTTATAATGTGTATCAAGTCAGACATTTCTAAATAGTTATCGTAATTTGAATAATAGCCCGCGTGCATAATTGCGGGTGTTTGAATGCGTGCATGTGTGCGTGCGTGCGTGCGTGCGTGCGTGCGTGCGTGCGTGCGTGTGTGCGTGCGTGTGTGCATGTATGAACTTGTGAGTGTTCCTTTGCATGCGATTGAATGCATGCACGCATGAGTCAGAAGTCCATTACTTGCGACTACCTTTGCCAGATGTAGGACCATTGACGTTGTCGGCAGCCTTCTTGTATCCATCAGCACCTATGTCGTAATCTCCGCAGACCGGAAATCCAACCGGAAGTGGCGGGTGTTGCTCGGGCGCCTCGTTTATGACCAACACCATGCCTGCAATGTTCAAACATGAGGCCTTCATTAAAAAAATGAAATATGGGTATGTGTTATATGTATATATATATATATATATATATATATATATATATATATATATATATATATATATATATATATATATATATATATATATATATATATAATAGTAAAGGTTAAGATTAGGTTGTCAGTATTTATGTCGCTGGATCAATGGATAATGATAAGGATACCAATATTTTCAACGGAATTACTCATAATTCAAATTCTATATGTAGCTACTTTTACGATCAGTACGGCTTTATACACACCTTCCTGCATGTGGATTTCAATGTGGCAATGCATCAGCCAGAAGCCGGGATTCAGCGAGCGGAATCTGATGACGACATATCCCTTGGCCGGCACGGTGACAACGTCTTTGACCGGCGGGTCCCGCAGGTTCAAAGCCGGAAGTACTCCGTCGCGCCAGTGAGCATGCGCGCAGTATTCGTCGGCGCACGCGATGTCGCCGTTGTCTTTCACCCATCTTCCGGTCGTCGCGTCCTGGTGCGGGTAGCTCACCCTGACGACGGAGAAGCCGTGGCCGTGCACGTGAATCGGGTGGTTGGCGAGGGATGTTCCCGGGCTGAGGTTAAGTAGGACCAGCTGAATGGTGCGGTTGTAGGGCAGTTGGAGCACGTGAGTGCAGTCACATCCGTGGCTACAATCCTGCGCCGAGCACGGTCGGCTGTGATTGGCGTAGTCCTGCAGAGACAAAGGAGAACACGGTCATTCCGTGTGCGGGTGACCAACTGCTCTGGCCTATTGTCATTCCGTCGTAGTTTTATAGTAGGCCTACATTTATTAGCAGGCTAAGCGTATCGTGTTTACTAATTACATATCTGGCCTATTGTTATTCCATCGCATATTTTCTTATAGTAGGCCTACATTTATTAGCAGGTTAAGCGTATCGTGTTTACTAATTACATATCTGGCCTATTGTTATTCCATCGCATATTTTCTTATAGTAGGCCTACATTTATTAGCAGGTTAAGCGTATCGTGTTTACTAATTACATATCTGGCCTATTGTTATTCCATCGCATACTTTCTTATAGTAGGCCTACATCTATTAGCAGGCTAAGCGTATCGTGTTTACTGATTAAAATTTAATATCTGGCCTATTGTTATTCCATCGCATATTTTCTTATAGTATTAGTAGGCCTACATTTATTAGCAGGTTAAGCGTATCGTGTTTACTAATTACATATCTGGCCTATTGTTATTCCATCGCATACTTTCTTATAGTAGGCCTACATCTATTAGCAGGCTAAGCGTATCGTGTTTACTGATTAAAATTTAATATCTGGCCTATTGTTATTCCATCGCATATTTTCTTATAGTATTAGTAGGCCTACATTTATTAGCAGGCTAAGCGTATCGTGTTTACTAATTACATATCTGGCCTATTGTTATTCCATCGCATATTTTCTTATAGTAGGCCTACATTTATTAGCAGGTTAAGCGTATCGTGTTTACTAATTACATATCTGGCCTATTGTTATTCCATCGCATACTTTCTTATAGTAGGCCTACATCTATTAGCAGGCTAAGCGTATCGTGTTTACTGATTAAAATTTAATATCTGGCCTATTGTTATTCCATCGCATATTTTCTTATAGTATTAGTAGGCCTACATTTATTAGCAGGCTAAGCGTATCGTGTTTACTAATTAAATATCTGGCCTATTGTTATTCCATCGCATATTTTCTTATAGTAGGCCTACATTTATTAGCAGGTTAAGCGTATCGTGTTTACTAATTACATATCTGGCCTATTGTTATTCCTTCGCATACTTTCTTATAGTAGGCCTACATCTATTAGCAGGCTAAGCGTATCGTGTTTACTGATTAAAATTTAATATCTGGCCTATTGTTATTCCATCGCATATTTTCTTATAGTATTAGTAGGCCTACATTTATTAGCAGGCTAAGCGTATCGTGTTTACTAATTAAATATCTGGCCTATTGTTATTCCATCGTATATTTTCTTATAGTAGGCCTACATCTATTAGCAAGCTAAGCGTATTATGGTGTTGACTTCTTAAATATCTGGCCTATTGTTATTCCGTCGTATATTTTCTTATAGCAGGCCTACGTTTACTAACGCGCTATACGTATCGTGTTGATTGATTCAATTATGTTAGTTTCTATGTGGGAAAAAGGAAAAGAACTGCATCACTTAAAATACACAAACCTGTATAGTAACTTATCACGATCCAGCATGTTTTGACCAATGGTAGGATCCGTTGTGTAAATCTCCAGTGGGTATGGATAATGATATCCTCTATCTAAACAATATTAACCAGGGGCGTTACAAAGTATGTCGTAATGATCGGACAGAAGAGAACTTTTATTGTTGTATACTGTATTACTGGAAACACTCGTTGCTAAACGACTTTTCCGAAAGAAAGCCATGTAAAATAATATCTCAGTTTTCATGTCGTATTATCAAAGCACAGTTACCCGACCTGGAACAAGGGTACGGTAGGACCCATGAATCGTCGGTTGTTAATCGACGACCCTGTCGCAAAGCCGAAGTTGAGGAAATGCTCGATGACGTCATCGTCCGTCAAGCCGTCATGTTCCCTCGTAAGTCTCGGTGATTTGGCTTCCGCGATTCCCACGCAATCGAGGTGTGTCCCGGCTGGGTAGCTGGCGAAGGGACAGTTGAAGACAACCAGGTGGCGTTGCGGAGTGCCCTTGTTGGGCGTCGATTCTGGATCTGATTCCGGTTCAATGCCGTCGTAAATCAAAACGGCTCTAGCACCGTCACCCTAGTGACACACACGCGTTCTGTTACGTGTTATATATTGAAAATTAAGTCGCTTCAGTTTGTTTATTTGTTGTTTCTGTATTTCTGCCTTTCTGTCCTTCTGCCTGTCCGTCTGTCCGTCTGTCCGTCTGTCCGCCTGCCCGCCTACCCGCCTGCCCGCCTGCCTGCCTGTCTGTCATGCATTTTAGCTGTCTGTCTGTCTGTCTGTCTGTCTGTCTGTCTGTCTGTCTGTCTGTCTGTCTGTCTGTCTGTCTGTCTGTCTGTCTGTCTGTCTGTCTGTCTGTCTGTCTGTCTGTCTGTCTGTCTGTCTGTCTGTCTGTCTGTCTGTCTGTCTGTCTGTCTGTCTGTCTGTCTGTCTGTCTGTCTGTCTGTCTGTCTGTCTGTCTGTCTGTCTGTCTGTCTGTCTGTCTGTCTGTCTGTCTGTCTGTCTGTCTGTCTGTCTGTCTTGTTGCTGTTTGTTTGTTGGCGCGTTTGCTATTACAACATGCCTAAAAGAAATGTTCACAGGTTACTGAACTGTACGCGCGAACATAATGTATTACGCATTACAACAATATATTTTAAAAGCCTACCATGATTAATCGTGATAATTTTTATATTAAATGTTGTCGTGATTCGTACCTTCCTAGGTGTAAAAGGTTCATGCTCCAATGTAGCAGACATGACAGCGGCCCGCACCCAATATTTTCCAGCCGTTTGATTTGCCGAAACCACAAAGTCAACAGTTTCTCCGGGGCTCATCAAAATGATGTCGACATTGAGGGGCGTGACGTCATAGCCGTCTGTGGCAACAACGGTCAAGACGTGGCCATCGACACTGACCTCGTATGGCACCTCGACTCCCGTGTGGGCCACTCGAAACCTGCATATAACGAAAACAAGACACACCTTCAAGGACACCTCTCCATGTTTCATTGTTAAACTCTTGACACCTTAATTGATTTTTCATGGTCAGAATGAAGATACGGTGACACAGATCGATAATGTCTTCAACATTACATCACCTTTGTCCATTTTCCATAACAGCTGCCAACGCTGACCACATCGTACGACGCACACGCATTCAGACGGAAACAGTAATGGCGGCTGGACACAACGGGCTAACGGCAGTGATCACAACGATTGGTGCGCCTCTGTTTCCACAGATGTAGACGCACAAAACTAAGCGCTATTATTAGTATTAATATTATTAATTCTACACAAATATCAGGATTAATGGTCCATTTCCTGTTTTTGCGTCACCTGTAGTTCTTCCCTTGGACGACGGGGAAGGTTTCCAGTGGGAGCGGTTCTCCTCGTCTTCGTCCTCGTCCGTTGATGAGACTTGCCCCGTAGCGAAGTGACGACAACTCGGCCCCACCGGCCGTGAACATGCGCACTGTCGGCCCCTGGAAGTTCTCTCCAGTGCCACGATGTAGACCCGCCCTGAGAACAAGAGAGAGTCGTGCAGTATAAGTAGACAGCACGCTTCTGATTCACACAACACTGCGTTGGACATAGTTATAATAGACGTGTTTATAACATACTAAGTTGTCCAGTTAATGTGCCCAGCATCAAAGGGAAGCATAGGTAAGTTGTTGTATAGCACACAATCCAGTCTATGAAGATATTTGTGTGTTATTCCCTCCCAGACCTGTTTAGTCAAACACTATCGCGACTTCTTTGAGTATGATTCAACCACCCTATAATTAATGCGCGAATATTACTCGTATATAACTGTCCACCACTATTTATATTCAGGTACTAATTCTGCCGAGTGATCTGGAGCAACGTAGAGTATGTGATTTTGCTCAAATTTCGACACGGAGTCGAGTGAGTGTGGCATGTCCTAGTCACTGCTCCCTACACTGGGGTAGGGTGCTTGCTCTCATACACAATGTCGGTAACCTTGAAATAGACACGGGACGAGTTTCATATATCATATACTTAAAATTGTTATAATAGTGTTACAATAGTGAACAGCGATATGTCGGCGGCTATTTGCTAGTCGTGAACTCTCATTACAAGCCTCCCTAAGCAGACCGAACCAAAGCATTTGTGACTGACAAACCTGTAAGGACTGAGGATCTCCATGGTAACGGCAGACTCGTCGTACCAATCAGCGATCAGCATCGGGAAAGACGGCATTACCGGCGGTTGTCTGCAAACCATGGAGTGTATAAATAAGACATACATGCGCATGACTGAATGGGTGAGTGAGTGAGTGAGTGAGTGAGTTGGTGGGGGAGTGCGTGCGTGCGTGCGTGCGTGCGTGCGTGAGTGAGTGAGTGAGTGAGTGAGTGAGTGAGTGAGTGAGTGAGTGAGTGAGTGAGTGAGTGAGTGAGTGAGTGAGTGAGTGAGTGAGTGAGTGAGTGAGTGAGTGAGTGAGTGAGTGAGTGAGTGAGTGAGTGAGTGAGTGAGTGAGTGAGTGAGTGAGTGAGTGAGTGAGTGGTGGTGAGTGAGTGATAGTGGTGAGTGAGTGAGTGAGTGGAGGAGTGAGTGAGTGAGTGAGTGAGTGAGTGAGTGAGTGAGTGAGTGAGTGAGTGAGTGAGTGAGTGAGTGAGTGGCGAGTGAGTGAGTGAGTTGGTGAGTGAGTGAGTGAGTGAGTGAGTGAGTGAGTGAGTGAGTGAGTGAGTGAGTGAGTGAGTGAGTGAGTGAGTGAGTGAGTGAGTGAGTGAGTGAGTGAGTGAGTGAGTGAGTGAGTGAGTGAGTGGGCAAGTGAGTGGTATAGTTGATGTTGTTGAAAGAGAGTATGAGTGAAAGATTGGGTAAGCAACTGAGCTTAACCGGACAGCTAAGGATATTTACCAACAGAGAAACATTGCAGGAAAACAGCAAAGATATTCACAAAAATACAATCACAAACAGTTCTGCCAAAACGAAAACGATGCGCCGTCAAAGTAAATGGTGACACCAATTCACCAGGATATACTACAAGACAAGTTCAAGTGAAAGGTTAATACGACTTTGGCGACGTTTGAGTCTTACACGAACTTTCTTTGACTAGAAAATGGGTGTAGCTGTGTGTGTGTGTGTGTGTGTGTGTGTGTGTGTGTGTGTGTGTGTGTGTGTGTGTGTGTGTGTGTGTGTGTGTGTGTGTTGTGTGTGTGTGTGTGTGTGGGTGTGGGTGTGGGTGTGGGTGTGGGTGTGTGTGTGGGGGGGTGTGTGTGTATGCCTGTAAAGTGTATATATATATATATATATATATATATATATATATATATATATATATATATGTATATATACTATTAATGTTCTTCCCATATATTGTTCTGTTTATGTTATTAATATTGTATGTTATTTGCCTTCATTTCTATATGTTATTGTAAAGAGCAACAATAAATTAGATTTGTGCTAGACTGTCTTCTTTTTCATTGCAGTTTAGTGTTGAGCAATTCCAACATGGCATTACATGTGACTTTTTGAGTCTTTCAACACTTCTTATAATGATATCAACAATCTATTAATGATCAATCACATAGTGACTTGGGGTTACAGTGTGGCACTTTTAAATGTAACAATTATGCTACATCTGAAAACTGTGCTGCCTGATTGTAATATTCATTTGACAAAACAAACACCCACACAGGCATTTAGAGGTTGGTAAGGGGTCAACAGGTGCCTGGGGTGAGAGGGGTCCTGGCCCCCACATTTACTGTCAGGTCCCGTGTGTGTGTGTGTGTGTGTGTGTGTGTGTGTGTGTGTGTGTGTGTGTGTGTGTGTGTGTGTGTGTGTGTGTGTGTGCGTGCGTGTGTGTGTGTGTGTACGCACGCGCGTGTGTGTACGTGTGTGTGCGTGCGTGCGTGTGTGTATTTGTGTATGTATGTGTGAGTGTGTGTATATATGTATGTGTGAGTGTATGTGTTTGTGTGTATATGTGTGTGTGTGAATGTGTATGTTTGTGTGTGCACGAGGCAGTACTCATAGTTTCCTCAGATGCATGAGAAGTAATTTTTATGAGACTTTGTCTGTGGCAACATTGTGCTATATATTATGTTCTTAACATTGCTGTATTTACTAAAAATAATTGTGCAACCATCTACCTGTGACTGTGTACGTCACTCTACCTGTGTATGACGATCATTCCGTACAACCCGTCAATTCGCTGGTTCTCGAAATGGGCATGGTACCAGTGCGTCCCGCCAGGGC
>JAODUO010000099.1:557500-585000 GCA_025642075.2 Ridgeia piscesae | reverse complement strand
CAGAACAGTTTTCATAAAATTGTAAGAAGAGGACAATTTCCGGAATGATTGTGGACAATTCATAAAAGTAGGCTGCCCTGTATCTGGTAGGGTGGTATTACCGGTCAATGAGCATGCTTCATTAATTACGTTAGCTATTTCTTTATAATTTCTTTATTGCCTTTATGAACATTGCATTATTACTTAACTGGGGTTGCAAAACACTGTTTTTTGTTTTATATAGAATGTAAATTATCATAAACCGGATACCCCTTTGGGGTTACGCGGGTAACTCGAGTAGCTCAATCGAAGTCGGCCTGGGTGGCTGTTATGCAACGCACCCAATGAGGTCGCCCAGCTAGGTGACACCTAGAGAGATAAGGGTAATTTTACCGCCTAACTTGGGTGCGTGTCGTGCAACCGGGCACTGCTACAACAATGACATCAATGTTGGTGTTTCTAAAAAGCAGTCTTTTATTCGGAACGATGGTATAAAAACCGTTGTTGTGGGTGTGGAAATTCGGTAACGGCGTGAGGGCGTCTTGACCTGGGCCGTTTGTTGACAACTTGAATAAAGTTTGAAATGCACAACTCAGGATGTTGCTGGCAGTGGCTAGAGTTTGTGTCAGCCGAGTCTTTTAATGAACATTTTAAAGTGAGGACATTGACGTAGTGAAGGCTGGAAGATGGTTCCAGTTTGTTGCTGTCAGGGAAAACAATTAGATAAGTACGGTCCTACAGCTGTATTAGTTTACATAAAACATGGAATTGGTAATAATAATGTCCACCCTTAATATTGTAATTATCAGTGGTATTAATTAATTACGCTTAGTGTACTTACTTCCATCTATGTTGAGCAGCTGCATATCTTGTTGTCTATATTTCACGCCACCTTCTAATGTCCCGTCTTCCCGTCGATGACTGAGCGAGTAGAATTAAAAGTTATTCTACTCATACACTACCCGATGATCGATCGACACCCTGTATAGAAGGTCGCCAGCCAATTGGATCGTACGGTCGAGTCAACACATCTATGCGACCGAAACGTCAATGAACCTTGTGCACATCGTCAAGCCCGGCTTTCATAGCAGCAGTGTCGATGACAGGATCTTGTATAGCACTAGTCTCGCTTAACCGACTGTCGGTCGGCTGCGGAACTACGCCGAGAAGACAGTCTGGTTACTTAGTCGGCTTTTGTTTGTTTATCCGCGTGACCTATACAATGCTGCCACCTCACGGACACTGCTGAATCCTGCCGTAATTTCTATTTTTTTAAACAACTGCAAATTTGTATTTCTATTTATTTTGTGTTAATATAAGTTTAATTTTGAATAGTTTTTATATTTTGATAAAAAAGGTATCCTTATTTAATTTGTATGTTATTCGTATGGGGCTAAACAATGCTTTACGAAGTTCTCATGTTATACTAAACAATATTATGTCTCTCACCGGGGTGTACGATCAAAAGCAGGGACGGATCTAGGTTTATGAAGGCAGTCATTTTTAAGAAACTCTTACATTACACACCAGTGTGACCTAGTTTCAGGTCTGAAACAGGGAATCCGTCCAAACCCCCTTTTTACGAATGATCAAAAAACGACCCGTTCGCTCGAATATTAAACTGTTATCCAGTTGACCCAGCTATATATTAAAGACAAATTATCGCCAGCCGCGCCGCGTGACAAGTTGAATTTACAAAATGTGGCCCACTAGTCAACGCTTCCTCCCACTTTCATTACCCCCGTGCCCAACTATGAACCCCTTCAGTGCCCCGTGCACGGATTCCTGCCAACTAGGTGGTTGTGAATGATGACAACTCTAAGTTGTACCGTGTGAACTATATAGATGTAAACTATTACATACAACAATTTCTGGCAGTCAGCTTTGACTCCAATCTCAGAGTCTACGCTTACATAAATCCTTCTGGGTCCACTGAAATGGGGTCTTTAAACTGCGATATTCAAACATCCCTGTACGTAATAGGAAGAACTACCGAGTCTTTTTATTATTGACAACGCTTATTGTGGACTGGTTTGCGTGAAACCTGCTAAACGCAGTAGCATGGGAGGGCAGAGAGAGATGTTGAATAATTGTACCGAAAGACCTTTGCTTGCATTTTTACAATAACACGTCGTACGTCACGTGATATAACGCATAACGTAATATCCTCGTTTCTAAAAACCGCGGGAGTTATGCAACGCGATGATTGGCTTAAGCTCCGTCTAACCGGTTGTTGACGTCATGAAACGTCACGGTAACAACGAGTTGGCGGTTAAGAATTTCACAAAAATCGCAACAGCCAAAGGCAAAAGACGTGTCGAGAATGACACCGAAAAAGCGATATCAGTAACTGCTCACGTTGTCAGAACACCTCGTACGCTGGCGACAGGACGGCACAGGCTACGACATCGCTACCGCCAAACCAGGAGATTCGCTACGACTCCTTCGATGTCAGCCAGTGCCTGTCAACCGAGGAGGGAGGGACACGTGAAGGCACTGCATGAGTGTGGATTGCAGCCGTTGACGCAGTACTCCACGGTCGGCGCATCCACATTCCGAGGTAAGATTTTCTCATTACTTTGTTGAAGTATTGACATTTATTCCCTCTTTTCGGTTTCGGTGTTATGTTTAAGTACTACCTCAACGTTAAACACAATAACTATAGGTTATCTTTGAATTCCAGGTGCCTCACGTGTCCGTTCCGTTCGCTGATGGAATTGCTGCAATAACGCCGCAACGAACCTGCTCCGACGAGTTGTCTTATAAAAAGTAAGGTTGTATGATACTTGTCCGACCATAATTTATTGCTATGACTAGGAGAACGTCATGGGTTCCGCGGCGGGGGTATCCGGGGAGATTGGGGGGCGTCATTTTCCAGAGGCGACAGTACTAGACGTGACGAAAATATCTTGTTAAACGTTAAGGTAACGTCCCAGGGTCGGGGGTGCGGTGGGTACCGGAGAGGTTGTCACTGGGGGGTCGCACACATCCAGATAGTGACGACTGCAGTGAACGTGACGATAGTTGGGCCTATGTTGTTGATTTCAGTGAGATTATACTTTTAATTTATTACGACTGTGAATGTTTGATCGCTCGCTCAATGTCCACTTTTGCTTTCGGAGCAAGCCGGAAGTCAACGTGACGATCGACCAGTGAGGACAACTGAATCAACGACCCACGAACTGCGATCGCGTTCACGGACCGACGGCCGTCGCGCGAAATGTCACTAGCTGTTGTCATACAACATGCGTGCGCCGGAACAATACATGTCCGTCAGCGGTGACCAAGAAGCGTTCGCTTCGACCGGACTGCACAAAACGAACTTTCAGTCGAATACGCGCCGACGAACCGACGTCAAGCGAGAAGTCCGTTGCTGGTAGCCTGATACCGCCGCCAGGTTGCGTAGACAAGACACGTCTATCAAGAAACGCATGCGCAGATCAAAACTTCCGGTGCTGACAGAAAACTGGATATTTGCTACCATCTGTGACTGTGATAGGAAACCTGATAACTGTTTTATCAAAACATTAGATTACAAAAAGACAATGCGTTGCCATGGTAACAATAACGCTCGTTGACGCGAACAATGAGATCACGTGGACTCTGATCGTTTCTTCTCAGTTAATAAAGTTTATGCTCCATTAACCGTGAATACATTTGTTGATGTCGTTCTATCTAGTTACGACTATTTTCATGTATCCCAGATAAGTACTGATCCAGCCGGTAGAAATGTTATCGATAGGTCCATATTTTACATCACTAAAGTTATAATTATATAGTGCCTAGTGCTTAGCTGCCTGCACAATTTCACATCAGATATGGCCTGTCTATGTTAGCATGTACCTACCTCCTCACACGACGTTTTGTAATGTTGTAGAGTAACTATTAATTTCAAAGCGTTTGCTAGAAAAAGGACACCACCCAGACTGTGATAGTTAATACTTACTGTCGAATGCCTCTTCGACCACTTACACTGCTTTCGGGAAATCACCGATACGCCCACCACTATGTGGCAGCACGGATATACAAAAACGTTAGTGGTAATCGGAGCCGTTGTAGATAGACATCTACAACGGCTCCGATTACCACTAACGTTTTTGTATATCCGTGCTGCCACATAGCGAACGAAAAGAAACATAAAAAGAAGCAACATTTTGCAATCGTGAATACAAAATGTGACTTAGTTGATTTGTAAGTGTAAAATAGCAAACATCATTGCAAAACTCAGCGATTATCATAAATAACCATGACATGTATTCATCTCTTAGGATATACATATCGACTAACATTTGGTAACAGTTAAATGTGCGATAATTAAGCTGCATACAACATACAACTATATTTATAAGCGCACATGCCGTAGGGCTAGACGCCATTTTTGAATGGGGTAAGATGCCTACCTTATTAGGAACATTTATCCTTTGCCGAAAACATCAACAACATGTAGCAAGTCGTTTAAATAGGAATCAGCAGCCTGGGTATCGTCTTCGCCGTATAAAAACACACTTCATAATTGTGTAGATTGTTCGTTCGTGTTTATGTAAGAACTTGTTGCATGCCTGCTTAAATGCATTTCACAACACTGTGGGTGTTGGTATTTATTCAATTGCATGCCTACGTCAGAGGTAAATAAGCGGAAACTTATTAGCACGCAACATACTCACCCACCCACCTAAGCACATCCCACCCATCACATACCATCCACACTAACTCGCATGCTTGTAATTATTCAACGAGTTTTGGAAAAGCATCTTGCCCCACCCAGATGAGCGTCTTGCCCCACTTATGTGGCAAGACGCTCTTTTCGTAGCTGTTTTAAAAAGGTAGAATTTTAAATTATGTTTTGTATCTATGTGTAAAATACTTTTACGCAATGTAGGATATATATTTTAGATTGCCGGCAACTTAAAATATATTCTATTGCATGGGTCATTATTAAAACAAATGCAGCGGTTCCTGCTTATGGTGGGCGCCTTGCCCAACCCTACGTTACTCCAGACACTGTGGCCCAGCATTGTCATACCCCACCGATCCATCTTATTGTTGTAGCTCTTCGTGATAATACATATTGTGTAGCTCTGCGAATTAGGGAAAGACTTGCGGTATTCGCAGAGCATGTAGCCAATTTTGGAAAGGGTGTTTATTGGGCCTGCCCCTACGTAAGTTTTACTAGCTACTTACTAAATACAGTTGGCGTGTGTTCATTGAAGTTTGCCTACTTTCACATCAGATATGGCCTGTCTATGTTAGCATGTACCTACCTCCTCACACGACGTTTTGTAATGTTGTAGAGTAACTATTATTTGCGGTACTTTTGCAGTTTAGGCCCGCACCTCGAAAAAACCATCAAAATGATCACCTACGATGACCAAACTTCGCATGCTGTATCTACTACACCTGTACTACGCGTATGCACTTGTCACGTGATCAAAAAATTATAATTAATGCCTGAAATCGATCAAAATGTGTCAGTAAATAACGCACTTTCTTCGACGAGTCACTACTGACACAGTGAACTCCGCCAGGTGGCGCCACCATCTTGCTGCCGTAAAACCGTGGGGTCAAACCACAATTTTTTGGAAGATAACAGCACATGGTTATGAAATTGTAATTATTTTATACTACCAGGAAATAATCTTTATTAAAAAGAATTGTTTTTAAATGCTCAAACCGATGTTATTTTATTGCGAGTACAAATATTGGTAATCATTAGCCATGAACACTTTTAGATTATTAGTGGTTTAGTATGTAAGAATTATAATATACATTTATACAATAATTATATATATATATATATATATATATATATATATATATATATATATATATATATATAATTATATAAGTATATAATTATTGTATTTTGTCAATATATGAAATACATAATTTAATATATAATATACATATAAATAATAATGATAATATAAATATATATATATATATATAATATATATATATATAATTTAATATTATTAAATATATATTTAATATGTAATATATGTGTTACAATATTATATATATGTATATATAATATACATAATAAGTATATATATATATATGTATATATAATATATTATATGTATATTATATATTGCACAAATAAACAACATTTCTTACAAAGGCATTATATGCACTAACATATATGTATTATGTATTATATTTATATATATATATTTATATATATATATATATATATATATATATATATATATAAGTAAATAGTTATTTATATACACATATTACATATATATTCGTCAATACGCCAGTCATTTTGTATGAGTTTATCAAACAAGTTGCGTCGCACTATGAACTTTTTAATCACCGGTAACAAAGACTAGTGTTACCACGTGGACATACATAGAACGGAAACACAGATCGACAACAGTTCGTCTAGATGTCTACTGACATAACTATATGGAATACCAACGACTTCTTCTGTGTCAGCGTTCACGCAAGAAAAGGTATGTTTATAGCATTCATTTATTTTTGTGGGTTGCGATTTACAGCATAGCTTGTATTTGAAATAAATATGTGGGTCGGGATCGTCGTGGTGGTAAGAGAAATTGGGAAATATTTTGTTGATGTTGACGTGCGTTTTTTAGTTAAAATCCATCTATAGCAGTTTTACTAGGATGCCATGCACCTTTAAGAAAACCAAAATGTATAACAAAATAATAATGTCTGATGAAATTGATTATTATTTAGGTTTATTGATTCAGTTTAATCAGAAATAAATATGTGGGTAGGGATCGTCGTGGTCTTAAGATAAAATTGAGAAATAATTTGTTAATGTTAACATGCGTAGTTTCAGTTAAAATCCACTTATATCAGTTTTATTTGAATGCCATCCGCCTTTAAGAAAACCAAAATTGATAACAAAATAATAGTGTCTGGTGAAATTTATTATTATTTGTGTTTATTGGGTCAGTTTATTCAACACGTCAACGCAATCCCTACAATGGCTACACGTGTAGAAGGTCAAAGTTCGAAGTTTGGTGGTTCATATTTATAGATCATTTAGAAAATCCATTCATACCGGCTCAATTTAATGCCATCCGCACATTAAAAATCCAAAATGGATAAGATACTAATATGTTCTGATGAAACTGATGGTTATTTTGCATTTAATCAGAAATTTGAAAACTAAATTAAAAGCAATCAGCTTAGCAATCGCTGTACGAGACATCGACATGTACGAATCACTCAAGTCATTTAAGCATCCTAGTTTGTGAAGAACCTAGTTTGTGAAGAATGATAGTATTAATGGAATATAGAATATGTTCCATTAATCAACATTTAATATGTTTTCTTGGGCGCCGTCCCTGAAATTTGTTGGTGATTTCTTTTACGAGGGCAGCATTACGCAATCGCCTCACGTGGCAGACCTGTAAACAGCGGTAGTCGGGTAAGAATCTAAGTCCAATGATGCCTAATAATTTCAGTTCGCGGCAGTTAAAATGGGGCAATTGTCGTCCCAAGTACGTGGGAAAACATCGCTCTGTGGCTTCCAATCAATTGCAACAAATGTAACTACTTCAAAGACAAAGTCATCATTGCGACGCCTTGGTTTTCAGACTCTGGTAATAAACAGACTCCCATTTGGCTTTGCAGACCACTTCGATGCCACCTGTTGACAGTGTTATTATTGGGTGGAAGGATTTAACTGACTTTATTGACAGGCACATTAGAACAATGTTCCAGTTAGGTCTTCTGCGTTTCCCTGGTACTGGAAGGTCAACTTTCTGGGCAATTCAGTTGTACTAAATATAGGCCAGACAGTATACAAGGAAAGGATAGAACAACGATGGGTAACAGGGGTTCATTCAGTGTATTAAGTAATGTCACTAATGCCTCATTGGGCAACCAAGAATTTATATAAAGATATAATTATTATCAATAATGTATTACAAATAACAACACAATGTAATTGGTTAAAACATACACGTTATTGTACAAACAAATCCATAACTGCTGCATTATTCTTCACAAATGCATTTATTGTAAGTACATGTTGATTGTTTTTAATAATGAATGTTTTGTACTTTTATAAGTTTTTTAAACAATGTGTTTGAACTTTTACAATGTAGTGCACAGGAGGTGCTATAGAACATATTCATATATATATATATATATATATATATATATATATATATATATATAATATATATATATATATATATATATATATATATATATATATATATATATATTGTATTAAGAACATAATCCCTGTTTCCAGGATGGACACTGTTCAAAACTGAATGCAAGCAATATGTCATTGTTTGGACTTGATATAACATCAAATGGTAAGTGAATCACCTTAATGCAAAACGTATAACCTGTATGCAGATAAGCTGGTAAAATATCTTATTTTCAACAGAGATCTGCTGTTTCTCCATCATTGCTGTGGATGCAGAGGCAGGAACTAAATCAGAAGCAAACACCACACCCTGACTTCACCACCAGTTATCTCGGCCAACACATCAGCTTCAGCTACTTCAAGATTCCCGCTAAGGACTTCCATTTCTCTGTGACAATTGATATTTTCATAGAACACAACACAGTGCAATCCTGCAAAATCTGCCATTATTTAATGATACAACAACTGACTATTTTAAATTATATCTCAGCTGTAAGTGATTGTAATTGTATGACTTCTATTTTCATTGTTTGTTTGTTTGTTGTACTATATTGTAAAAGTTCCTATATGTCAATAAATGTACATAGTTTAATTATGCTTGTATTGTTATATTAAATTTTTAATCACATGTGAGATTGTGCATTAATATATGCATAGCCTTGTTTTATGTCCAATCATCCTTTTTAACATGCTTGTTAGAATTGGCCGGTCTACTGATTTACCCCATATTAGCATCTGCCTCTTGTTGTATAGTCGTAGACTCGGCGTTCTAATCTTGGGCACGTAATGCAATATTCCCCCTCCGTACTGACCCCCTAGACAGTTAGCCATGACCTATTCAGTTCAGCCACAGTGTCACTGTCCATTAGAAATCAGATACTCACGGAGAGAGATTCTAATTACTCAATCATTCGCAGAAGACTTTTCCAAGTGTTCGTTTCAAGAACTTTAATACAGACAGCATAATACAGAAGTCAATACAATTGTCTAACTGGCCTGGCTCCGTGGGCGCCAGACGTGAAGTTACATGGTGCGTGCGTGCTCTCCCTCCTCCTTTCTCTCTCCTCCTTCTCTCTCGCGCACTACTATATCTTTAAATACTGGCTACTTCGCCCTCTTGCTATGCGCCTGGCCAATCTATTGGTCAGCGTCAGGTCTAGTGCACCTCTGCACTAACTAATAAGGAGCTGGTATCTCTTACCTACGGCCATCTCAGTGGTCAAGCTCCTACTCATCCAAGAACTATGCCTGGTCTATCCTTAGCGAACTCGGACAATTGGTTGTAACTGGTTTAAGGACACCAAGCTATGCTTCTAGCTGGACTACTGCATTTCTACAATATACTGTTAATTATGACTTTATATATAATAATTATAATATTTCATGAAAAGTAATTACAAGGAATTTATGCAACCATAATTCCTTACATGCTGATTGCAAGATGTGTCGATCGCGCGTCGATCGCGCGTCGATCGCGCGTCGATCGCGCGTCGATCGCGCGTCGATCGCGCGTCGATCGCGCGTCGATCGCGCGTCGATCGCGCGTCGATCGCGCTTCGTGGTAAGTTGAATAAAATTTGGACAGGCAAAAATTAGATCCTGGGTGAGGGCCTGTTTACTAGTAAAATGAATAATTACATTTTCTTGGATAGGAAGTTGTCAGGGCATTATTTATAAATTTTACAGTTCTTTAATGTGCATAATTGTCTGTAGACCGATATGTTTAATCTGGGGGCCGGTCGGGCCCACAGAGTTGGACATCTTGGGACCCGACAATAAATGTCGGGTCAGCTGGCCCCTGGACCCCTGCTAAATTCGAACCCTGACTTTCGTAGCGTATGACGTACCCTGTTAGCAGGGGCACTTGATTCCTGGAACCATTGTAGTGAGCGCTAAGATCAAAGAACAGGAAATCACCATTCTTTCCCACGCAGTGATTCTCACCAATTCTAAATTGACTACACAACCTAAAGCACGCCAGTCGTCTCACAGAATCGTGCTACGTGGCTGTATGTCTCTTCTATGGTGAAAATGGCGGGTCGAAATAATTTCCCGAGTGTCACTGGCTTGACAACGAGGGAATTTCATGCCGCGACGCAGACGAACGTCGCTGCGATACAGTGGGCCAAACTTCATGGCTTACTTGCAGCAAATCAAGTTTGCGCTACGTGCAACCGCCCCGTGGTTTGGAGTCAGGCCGGGCCCGGCAAGAGTGATGAGTTTCGTTGGCGGTGTGGCAGGCCGTGCAACAAAACATTGTCAATCCGATCGGGATCTTTTTTCGAAGGTAGCCACCTAAACATTCGATCCGTGCTTGATGTTATTCGCTACTGGGCCTTTGAGGAGTTTTCCTTTAGAAAGGCCAGCCGGGAGCTTGCTATGGCCGAGCACACTTTCGTCGATTGGCGGAACTTTCTTCGTGACATCTGCGCCGAGCATTTTCTACGGAACCCTGTCCGTATTGGCGGAGTCGGCGTGGAGGTCCAGATCGACGAGAGTGTGTTCGTCCGCAGAAAACACAACGTCGGACGACGACCAGTGCCGCAGCAGTGGGTGTTCGGTGGCATCGATACCACCACCAACGAAGGGTTCCTGGTTGCTGTTCCACAGAGGAACGCTGCCACTCTCCTGCCCATCATACAGCAGTTCATCCGGCCTGGAACGACTGTTGTATCAGACCTTTGGGCTGCATATAACACCATCGGAAACATCGGCTATCGACACCTGACTGTTAATCACCAAGTCAACTTCGTGAACCCGGTGACTGGAGCCCACACCAACACGGTAGAAAACATGTGGATGAGGGCTAAACGTCGCAACAAGAGGGAGTGCGGAACAGCCAGAGGCATGGTCGACACCTACCTCGTTGAGTTCATGTGGCGGCTGAAATTCGGAGAGGATCCCTTCGAAAATATCATCAAGGGTATCCGAACAGTTTATCGAGTATAAGCTGTCACATGAACTCGACCGCAAGAAGAAAAAAGAAAATCCAAAAAAATAACCCGACCACGGTGATACTCAGCCGCGAGAAAAAAAATAAAAAACGAAAAAAAAAAAAACCCGGGTTCTTTTCAGAGCCAACCAATATTTCCCAAAAGGAAATTGCTATACATCAAGCGATTATTAATAACATTTAAATATATATATATATATATATATATATATATATATTATCCTAGGGAATAATAAATACTGATAAAATATGCATTTTAGCGCAATTTACAACGAGCCCTATCAATGATCTGCGACTGAATTTTTGAAACAAAAGAAAAAAAATCGATTTTCTCAGACGTAATTAGCCATGCTCCTGTGGGGTGTCCCTATTGTAATTTTTTATGTAGTACCATCGGAAAGGACACGACCTCAATCTTCACATGCATATTTACATATCCATGTCCTCTTTACAGAAATAGCTCAAATTCAACCAATCAACAGTCACCCTTTTCATGATTGTTGCATACTAATGAGCATCAAGTGCCGCTCTGCGTATGCTTATTAGGCGAGCGCAACCACCATCAAAACAAACACGCCATTTTCCGAGCTGGCAGACGCCGATACGCTATTGTCGAGGTTAGAAGTTGTTTAAATCGATTGTTTATACAACTTAGCGATGTCGGATGAATTAATACGCATGTTAAATGCCCCAATCGACAAAGAACGTGCGTTAGCGCGGTTGTGGGGTGAATACGATCTGGCGAAAGACGCTGAAAGTGACACTGGCAGCGATTCGACAGGTGGCGATGGCGCCCCTTTCCCGGGGTATACCTTTCCCGGTACATGGAGCTGTCATGGAGGAATTAGAATCCGATGTCGATGTGCCAAATATCACTGTCCTATATGCCTTATATCAATATATGCCACACAGAAGGAGTTTGCGAATCCCCTTTCCAAAAATGTAAAAACCGCAAATCCAAATATTCCTACTTATCACTGGTTTGGTTATATATACATATATATATTATATATTATACATATATATTACATATATGTAATATATATACCTATATATTATTAATATGTATATTTATTGTGTGTATTGTAATTGTATATATATATATATATATTTATTACATACACACACATATATATTTATTATATATATTTACATTATACATATATCTATAATATCTTATATAATAGTATTTAATTACATATATATACATATAATTTAGATATATATATAAAGCATAATACATTTATGATCTGTATCAGCACATTGTTATTACATATTCATCTATTCATACATATATACTTATTACATACACACATATACATATTATATATATATATATATATATATATATATATAATATTGATTAATATTACAATTGTTACTTATCAATTTATGTTTAATAATGAATATTTCCTTGTAAAATATTGACACATTATGCAGATGAGCAATTAACATGTTTCTGCTCGTATTAAAGTATATGAAGTGCCATCAGCTGTTATTGAGTAAAATCTAAAATGCGTATTTCATGTAATTAATTATTTCCTGGTAGTATTAAATAATTACAATTTCATAACCATGTGCTGTTATCTTCCAAAAAATTGTGGTCTGACCCCACGGTGTTACGGCAGCAAGATGGTGACGCCACCTGGCGGAGTTCACTGTGTCAGTAGTGACTCGTCGAAGAAAGTGCGTTATTTACTGACACATTTTGATCGATTTCAGGCATTAATTATAATTTTTGGATCACGTGACAAGTGCATACGCGTAGTACAGGTGTAGTAGATAACTACTCTGTCGTAACAATGTCGAGGCGAGATGTCATTGCTCTGCGAATACTGGCACTGTTTCCCTAATTCGCAGAACGAGAAAGGAGAATACGATACTCGGTCACCGAGTAACCCACGCCCGGCGGGGGTCTGATGCTGAGCGCTGTGCCTGTGGGTCTGAGATTGTGTCTATGACACAGCTTCATGCCGGGACATTCCATATTCCACCTTTCACATTTAGACACAATATTGTGTAGATTTTCTAATGTTCTACTGAAATTCGGACAACCGTCTTATTGATATAATAACACAATAACGACTTCGTGTCAAACGACACGAATCCAGTTTAGGTGAACACGGATTGCTTTCGGATGACCACGGGATGAGCGGTTTGAATTGTCTTACTTCTGAACCACCATGTGGCGCCACTCTGGTTTCAATATGCTACGTAGTATTACATACAGGATACAGGATACTGATACTGGCAAGTCGACCTCGTCTCGTCCAATAAGTGACAATCACAAACGTGACAAAATAAATTATTAAGGCGTTGTTTTGTTTAATGGTGGATTTACATTTTGAAATTAAACTGTTGTCTTGTTAAATTAGTTGCCGTGATTCCTTTATAGTGGCATATATATATATATATATATATAAAATATATATATATATATATATATATATATATATATATATATATATATAAGTGACCCAAGGTCAGGATCGAGCGTGCATTGACATCTGTGCGCCGGATTTGAGGAGTATTGAATCGCCAGTCAACTCACTCACCAAGCGAATATTAGTATTAGTATTTGTACTTTCGCGTTGCAGACGTGAAATGCTAAATCACGTCTGTTTTCGCTTGTGACATTCCATATGCCAACGATTATATTGAGTAAAATAAATAAGTCAATAACCAAATAACTAACTAAATAATTGAGCAAATAAATATGTGATTAAAATTATTATTAAAAAATAAAATTAGTATTACCATATGTCCAATGTATGTTCAAAGCTTTGCTAAATCTATAGATAAAAAGTTCATAAAATAAAATGTGCTAAAAATGTATCCAACATATTGAGCTAATGTCGACAAGTTCTCGCGCCGCGTTTAATAAGCTAGCTCTCGCTATATTACAGGATCGCGTCACCCTGCAAGACGTAGCCCCCCCTCCACGACTTTGATAATGGAAGTAGCCTGCCGCAAGGATCTGTGTTGAGACCACTGATCTATATAAGGATAGTATAGGATGCGTAATACCAAAAGGTCTACTTGATGTGAAGCACGGCCGCCATATTGCTTTCTCTATTGTTACGTATATATTGCCGCCATATATTATTTCAAACGAATTTCCGCCAGATGTGACGTATGTATTCACGTACGAAACAAAACGCGTAATCGCTGAACACAATTTTTCGATGACGGACAATGCACACACGGCCGCCATGTTAGTGTTTCTCATATCTATCTTAATTGATTCAGATTGCCTAGCAAACACCGTCAAGTGATCAACAAAATGGTTGCCTGAATAAATGTTTTGGTCGTATGCATGCAGTAATGTTCCTATAGGAGATGTCATTTCACCACAGTAATGTAATTCACATTTTTAGCCGTTATCAACATTGTTAGCAAAGCTTGGCGGAGGTTTCGCGCATAATTTTCATTGTGAAAGCAAACCGCGTGATGGTAATCGCCTCATGTATGCCGAGGACATTGTATTATTGGCTTCATCGACTAAGGGGTTGCAAAGACTAATGAATGTTTTTTTACAGTTATGGATGTCACAATGACGTATTATTTAACGGAGTAAAATAACAGATAATGTTTTTTTGACACAATGAAACCCAATTTTGAAACCGATTTTAAGCTTGCAGATGCAATTATGAATACAGCAAAGGCATTCAGATATGTTGGTCGTGTAATATGTGATGGCATCACAGTCACGTCAGTTTCACTTTTGTTCGGAGAAGGTGAAGAACTGGTCATTTCCTACAGTAACAGTGTGTATTTCTGTTCATTGTGGACTATACAAATGCATTTAGAATTATGCACAGCTTATCTATGAGACGAAGTTCTAGCACAATGTTTGCTAGTTCAGGTACGGAATGTTGCAGTAGTTAACCTGAAAAAAATTATATACAGTTTAATGTGTAGAATATCTGCGTCGACCAACAGTATTGTTGACTGTTGTATGCACAGCTGTGTTTACCACACTTTAGGATTACGCAAGAGGTGAATTAGTGGCTGGCTGGCTGGCTGGCTGGCTGGCTGGCTGGCTGGCTGGCTGGCTGGCTGGCTGGCTGGCTGGCTGGCTGGCGGTCGGCAGGCCTGTTGAGTGATTAATTGGTGGATTGATTTATTGATCAGTCGGGACAACTGTTATTTTAGTGTGCAGCCAATGAGTGATATCGTACATAACCATAACATCCATATCATCACTTTACTGACGATCTACACATTATTCTTCTGTCAGTTCGACCTGGATGCATCTTCATTGTTGATTGCTTGCGTCGAATCGAACGATGTATAGATGACGCGACGGAGCGGATTACACGGGGTTATATACGTATCCGCCTGGTACGCCCGTGTCCCGGGTTCAATACCCGGTCAAGGCAGGCATGGTATATTAAGTATAAAAACCTAGTTCTCGGCATTGGGGACTGTGTATCACTCGTGAATCGGAGAAAATGAGTGTTACTGTCGGTCCCGTCTCAGTTTTGGTAATTAAAAAACCAACGAGGACGACAGGCACCCCGACACACGGCAGTGACCATCCTCAGGGCCGTCACAGACATGTCGGCTTGGCGTAGGTGTTCTGAAAACGACAGACTAGTCACTTAATACAACTATGCCGAGTGCTGGAAACAACTATAAATAGAATTAGGACACCACATCTTGATAGACCGGGACATGCACTGTGCAGGAGACGAATACCGCGAGCACATAATTATAGTATGGTGCAGCTACGCAACATTGCTTTGTATCAGCCATCAGCGGAACATAATGGTGAATGTCATCGTGTCATCCCGTTTGGACTACTGCAAGTCCCTGTCGTTATGGGTTGTCAATAACATCAGCCGTTAACAACGGCTCCATAATGCCGCCGCTCGCCTGTTACTCTCAGGGTCGTTGTGGAAGTACGACGGCTGTTATTCGGCAACTGTACTGGCTACCCATTAGTTCCTGTTCAATCAAATACCATCTCAACTTCTCTGGGAAACATCCAGCCATATGCTACAATTAATGCGCGAAGGCTGCGCGTACACATACCCACCACGTACTGTCTATAGCCAGGTACTCATTTATACAGCTGAATGAACTGGAGCAATGTAAAGTGAAAAAACTTGCCCAAGGTTTTAACACCGCAGCACAGATTATCAGCCTAAATTCCATGTCGTCCAGAAGACAACATCTACGACCAGCAACACGATTACACACATGACAGCCTAGTGGTTCATCATTTTGGGACCACCGCTGAAAATAGTCACCGACAACGGTCCGCAATA
Organism: Ridgeia piscesae; assembly: GCA_025642075.2. Taxonomy (NCBI): domain Eukaryota; kingdom Metazoa; phylum Annelida; class Polychaeta; order Sabellida; family Siboglinidae; genus Ridgeia; species Ridgeia piscesae. The sequence goes on along the minus strand of JAODUO010000099.1, from coordinate 568,655 downwards.
CGTAGGTAATCCAATGAATCTATAATTATGATGACATGTGTTGTAGGTGGAATGTATCCACAGTCAAATGGATTGGTGGAACGACAGATGTGGACCGTGAAGGGGATCTTAAAGAAATGCAAGAAGACTGGAAACAATGCGCAAATACCACAACAACATCACCAAAGTACACCGATCGACACCAGTGTGGCAAGCCCCAGCGAGATCACGTCCATCCGTCCAATACGCACAAACCTGCCCAGCCACCACCCACCACTGCAGCATCAACAGGTGACGAATGACGGAATACAGCAACGGAGAGATCGCATGGTAAACTACCATAACCAAGGTGCAGGACCTGAGCTGGCACCACTACATGCCAGTCAGCGTGTGAGAATACTGGATAAGGATACGCACCAGTGACATCCAGGAGAGGTGATAAGTGCATGCACAGAACCGAGGTCATACATCGTGCACACAAAACGTTACGAGACTGCAAAGGACCAGGTCACGTCTCGGAGAATTATTACATGCAAATCCGTCCAAGAGAGTTACCGACGACGCAGCAGAAATACCACAGCGAATGACATTCCAACGAGACAACCCGATGATGACGCAAGATGTCACGACAAATGGCGATACTGTAGCGACTGCGAATGTACCATCCCGGAAGCCGATGACGCCTCTGCGTTGATCTGGATGTACGATCCGGAAACCATCCAGATACCTTGACGAATAATCATGGCCATGTGACTTTAATCTAGCACGGACTTGATAATGTTCCTGTGAATCTAACAACTGTAAACTGTAATTTGGTGGAGTTGCACGTAATCACACAAGTGGTTGTGTTATTCATACATTAGTAATGCTACATTGATCTGTGGACTCTATGTGCATTCGTGAACGATTGTGATTTTATAGATTCAGATATCAACGTGATTAGGTGTGTGTGTGTGTGTGTGTGTGTGTGTGTGTGTGTGTGTGTGTGTGTGTGTGTGTGTGTGTGTGTGTGTGTGTGTGTGTGTGTGTGTGTGTGTGTGTGTGTGTGTGTGTGTGGTGTGTGTGTGTGTGTGTGTGTGTGTTGTGTGTGTGTGTGTGTGTGTGTGTGTGTGTGTGTGTGTGTGTGTGTGTGTGTGTGTGTGTGTGTGTGTGTTGTGTGTATACATATATTTATGTTTAAATTAAATTATGTGCTTGTGCGTGCGTGTGTGTGTGTTCACTCTCTATAATTGTAAAGAGAAAATTATTATTATAATTAATTTTGTAATACATATTTTTAATGTATTAAATGTCACAATCAACAAAGAAAACAAACAGGATTCAAAAAGGACGGGGTCTCAGCGCAACTTTAAATAGAGTGCTGCCATCTACCTATCAGTTCTCTCGACAGACGAGTGCCTATTTTCGTAGTCCGTTGACTGTCCGACTGCGCTTGTGTGGTGATGAGATCAAAAGACGACTGACAGGGTAAGCGAAGTTGTAAACAAAATGTGTTATTTATTCGTGTAATGAGTAATCAAATGTTTCGATAAACTGTTACTCTGTAAATCATATATACAAGCTTGATATGAATTTGACGTTTAATCGAATTGATGAAGAGCAGATTGTTAATGCGCAAAATAAAGCGCAGTGCGCCGTATTCGTGAGGCCAGGGGTTAACGTTTCCTTCAGGCGTTTATAGGATGCAGGCAGGATGAAAATAGACATTATTAGTATGACAGGCGAGTTTGTTTTTTCGACAACTGATACTAGATAACTAATTCACACTCACGCGTGATTAATGTAACAGCTTGGCCCCTGTCAGTGGCGTTTTTACATCTGAGTGGGGCGAATGAACGCATCCGTTGAAACAGGGTTAAGTGTGTGCGGACAGTCACGACCGCCGCTCTCTGGGAAGTTCTAGAACCTGTTTTTTAACCCGTTAGCTACGCCTTACGCATCGGTACACGCTCTCCCGGTTTCCACGTGGCTATCAGTCTTTGGTGTGGGTGGAATTTTAAGTGAACTGGCTGGACTGGTGTATGTGACTCGCATTTGCCGTTGACAATTGTTGTGATTTGGACCGTGACGTTTCCTACATTACTTCCATTGAAAACGAGTTTACCCGAACAATGACCAGTGCTGACTAATATAAATGTATAACCGGAATACTATTGTTTCTTTTCTGTTCATATAGGTATAGGTTGATGACCTGATTGGACCGATATTGAAGAGAATCCTCGTGTCGCACCCAGTCGGTCTCAATTGTAGTACCAGTGTCAGTTAAGGACTCGGAAAGACATTGTACACACCAAACCAAAGATGTGGCTTTCCATCGCAAATGTTTTGATGGTGTGCATGACGTGTAGAGTCTGTGCAGAGGTCTTTACATCAATGGCAGACTTGGAAAAGATTCTATATGCAGAGAATGATGTGGCAATTGACTTGAAAAGATATATTGCATCCGAAGAACAGCGGATCGGAAAATTAAAAAGGTAAGAGAATTGTAGCTATGCCTATAGAACTTTTCTGAAGCTAGGTCAACATAAAACATGTCAATATACTATATAGTTACTGTTATATTAGTCACATTCATAAAATTGTTTAAATATGTTGTTAATATAATTATATATTATATTATGTGGATTTTGCCAACCATGATATGAATACGGACACATTTCTATATTGTGGTTGGCTATTTATTCTAGATAATTTATGTGACATGGTTCTCATAATTGCTAATTCTGTGTATACAATTCATTGGCAATGTTTATGTCACAATGAGTTCATTTAGTTAGCATTCTTACATGTTACTTCATGTTGTCATCTTTTAGCCATGAAGAATGTTATCACTGCTCCAATTGCCGTTATGCCAGTCATCTCCTGCATGCTTCAGAATTGTATTAGTTGGCACAGTTGTTTCGTATTAACTACTTAAAATTATATACCAGTACTTAATTTGAAGCAAGTTTGTCCTAGCTGTTCTAGCTTCATTAATTGACATAGCTGCAGCAAATGTACTGAACCGTGACATGCGTTTGCTTGTAGAATAGCAGAGGACTACGAGCATCACAGTAGCCTGGCTCTAGAGGATGTTGACAAACATCTTGCTAACCCAGTCAATGCCTTCCTCCTGGTTAAACGCTTCACGTCCGACTGGGATGTTGTATTGGACCTGATTAGAAACACGACAGGGCCAGGTAAGGAATATGATATTGTTCACTAAACAAACCGATCGATGTCTATAATTCCACACCTGCAAGGCCTTGCATATTCATCAGGGTTCAAATTTTATGAGAAATTGGTAGAAGTCTACCGGACTACTAATCTGTTTATATTTGAGTCTGCAGAAACATTTGGGAATCCGCAATCTGAGCTGTTGCATTCGTATACCTCTCCTACAGATGTCACCGAATACCTACATGTAGACTGTAACCCAGGATTGCCTTGCTTAGGATTATTTCCAAACTAATACAGATTCTTCTATTATGATCCCTTATTTAAGTTACTGCAGACTGAACATGCTACAAAATGGCAGCATACAAGCACATCAGTGGATCATTAATGTTGATCAATTTAACGCTGGACTTATCATTTGTTGAGATAAGTCAGTCACGTGGACTCTTGACTTACTAAGGGATATACAAGGGGTTAGTGGATGGCATAAGGACTCTCAGACTCCCAAACTCCATCAAAACTGAAGCTTGCTTGTGAAAGAAATTTCCATATTCCTGATTTAACATTTAGAACATTTTGCAATTTACAGTATGTAAGAACAATTTGTTGAAAAGAAATTTGTATCTGTGTTAGGGACTGCATAATGAATCATAATGAATGAAGCGCACGTTTTATGGCTGGCTTACAAATGAGCAGTGAACTGAGCACTTATTGTTAATTGTACACCAGACACTGTCACCAGTGCACGCACGCTGTGGCTTGGAAGTTTTATTTGTTCAGGAGTACAGGTAGAAATGTGGTCATAAAATTCTGGAGTAATTAATGGCAGAAGCAAAGTGCTGCAATTACAATACTGGGTTACGTGTGGGGATGTTAGGTCGTGCACAAATGACCGGTCGTATAAGGTATATTGCATCAACAAATCTGGTTCACTGTTTTAAGTCCGTGGGGCAGACAGATAAAATATTTTTGCAATGTGAGAAGACCAAGATCCGTTCTCAAAAATGTGTTCAATACTGTTCAATTAGTTCTACTACATGTGATACACTGTACAGATTTCACAGTCATACCACATCTGTTTGCATAATACTCGTTACAATGGTTCAGGGGTAGAGCTTCGGACTTTCAACTAAGAGGACCCGAGTTCGAATCCTGTGCTGCGTTATTAAAACCTTGGACAAGTTTGTTAACTCTACATTGCTCCTGTTCACTCAGCTGTATAAATGAGTATCTGGCTATAGACAGTGGTGGATGTGTGTACGAGCAGTCTTCTCACATTAATTGTAGCATATTGCTGGATGCTTCCCAGAGAAGTTGAGATGGTGTCTGGTTGAACAGATCTGTCAGGAAGTAAAGTATAAAACACTGAGCAATCCTGGGGATTGGATACTACGCTATATAAGAATTTACCTTTATTATACAGTAAATGTGTGAGTCGTAGGACATTTAGTGTGATTCAAAGTACCTCAGTGACATCACCAATCCATCAGTATTATTTGCCAGATGATGACAGCAACAGAGGAAAGAGAGTGATGACAGTCATGACACTGCCGACTGGGTTCACTGTAAGACTCAATATTTAGCGCACACATACACACATATGCACAGTCCTTGTGTTCAGCTCAGCAAACGTATTGAACATTAATAAAAATTGAAATCAAGGTAAAAACTAAGGCTTGAGTTGAAGCGAGACAAAATATTGACTATTTTGGGTTCTATTTCTGTTGTTAGAGTTTCTGACGAAACTGGAGGACACAACATCATGTTTCCCCACCTCCGATGACCTGACAGGAGCAGCCTCCGCTCTGCTGCGCCTACAGGATGTCTATGCCCTCAAGACAGAACAGATCGCCAAGGGACGTCTGAGGGGCGTCAAAAACTCACCCGAACTCTCAGGTAGAGAACTGTTTTATTTGGAATATATTGATCCAATGGTAGTTTATTTGTGGTCGGTGTATTTGTGGCAGCTGGACTCTAATGGAACTGTATATAAGCTCTGTATTGTGTCTATGTAGGTCAAATTGTATTTTATAGATTCAACTTAACGTCCGTTTCTCAACCGTACATATTTTGGTAGGATTGTTTCAATATCACTAATTTCCTTTTGAGAAAGTAGTCAGTATTAGGAAAGCTGCCATCAGTTCGTACATTCAGTGCGTGTTAGCCAATGGCCGCATATTTCCTTTGAGCTTCTCTGTAATTTATTGCCTGTCGGTCCCATGTGTTGGCTACAAAAACCACTGCATAATGCACTGAGGTGTCTCTCGGGGGCATTGCACGTCGTCTCCAGGAAGCGTCGTTGTGGCTCCAGTTTGCTTTTTGTGTACCAGCTAAACCTGTCCTGCTGGGACAGACGTGGAGTGTGTGAGTTGGTGTGACGCAAGATCTGTCTCATGTCCGACCACTTAGGGGCGGTTGTATCAACTCACAAATGTCTCAGTTCAGTCCCCAAGCAGTCTGCCACGATGAAGTGGGCATTAACTGCAAACACTGTGAAATGGTATTCCATAGCTTTTTAGATTCCGTAGATTGTAAGCTTTTAACTGATAACCCAGTTGTTGAAATATCTACAGTAGTTTTTTGTTTAGTGCTAAAATTTAAACAGACTACCCCTCGACATTTTTATAAACAAGGTAATTTTGCATGTATATTTTTTAATCTACAGATTCATAAATTGCATGGTGTGTATTTTAGTAGTTTTAAATTAGTTTTAAATTAAATAAACTGGACATTAAAATAATATAAGGTGTGCCTTTCTGTGAAAATCACAAAACTGACAGCACATGATCCGAAGTAGACAGCTGTGGGTAGTTTGTGTAGAGAGCAGGCCTGTGAGGTTTGGTCGGTCGGCCCTGGGGGGTCATGTATAATGTTTCCTGTGGGTGAGGGGTGTTTTGTGTCTGTCATACGAGTCCCCTTGGCTGGCGCTGTGAAATAAAAACAGACTGGCTAATCAATGTGACCTTGTAAGCAACCATCGTATTTACATTCGCTGCTTACTCCTGTAAGAAAACATATTCAGCTTTGATCATCTAGTCCTGATTGACCTTTTGTCCCTTGCGTAAATACTAATATTTGGACAAGACCCTGTTGTATAACTGCCTCTACTTTTGGGAATTTTCTTCTTTGTAGTGTTAGATTAGTTGAAAATATTGCCAAATTCCACCGTCATTTAAAAGCATTTATAACCTTGCCTGTTCACATTCCACCGTAGCTCCCTGGCATGCCAGCAATGTCTGTTGACAACCAGACAGATTAATCAAACCTTTTGTATTGATGCGCCTCTGTGCTTGGTTTCCAAGCTAGTACACCCGACACTTGTGTCTGACAGTTAACTCTTGTCTCTCACTACTTGACACTTAAAACTAACCAATTCACATTCATGCCAACTTCAGTGTCCAGCTATCCACTAAAACCACTAATATCAAGTTTATCAACACAGGGGTGAATCAACTTTCCTCTTCCCTTGGAGACCCACAATTAAGCCTGTCTTATCTCCTGTTAGGGAAGTAGAAGAAAATCCCATGGCTTGTGCTATGTCTGACTCTGCCTTCCACCTGTATATTATTTTGTTAATTATGTAATACTAATACCGTAAATATAATTATTATCATGTAACATTCATTAATATAATAATTTATAATGAGCCATACTTGACCTTGGACGAAAAAGGATATAAATAGCTAAAGTGCCACATTGACACTGTATTGTGACTGATATATTATAGAACCAGAAGCAAGATGGAGGGAACACATTCAAGTCATGTCAGTAGAATGGGGTAGTTCTACATATCAGGTCGCCTGAAGGCCTGCACTCACAAAGGCGGGGGTCACGGGTTCACTGTGTTGACCCCATATGAAATACCATTCCTTTTGTTGGACTTTGTAAGGTTGAGAGAAAACTTGAGACATTCCCTTACTGTGTTACGGTGGCCGGGAGGGAGACAGGCGCTTACTGATGCTGCCTTCCTGTCCTCACAGTACATGTGAAAGGTGTCGAGTTACGCCAGGCGGCCCTGTGTGTGCTGACTGCAACGTAGGCCGACAGCTGAACTGAAGACTCATAGAAACTTGTCTTACAGCATGGTTGCTTCGCTCAGCTGTTATTAGTGTTAGCCAAATCAGTCACAATTAGATAGTATGTCAGATTAGTTAGTAAATATGCAGTTCTGAGTGATTTCTTGTCCAGTGTTTGATTGATCTTGAGTTGATAACAGATGTGTTCACTTCACTGTCTCTAATGTGGATGCTATTTAGTATTAAATGTAGATGTGAATTGTTTCAAGTTATTGTGCTATGCTGCGACATGATATACTCATGTTTTGCTGTATTACAATCAAACCTCTGTTTACTGAGAACCACTCAGACAGCTGTGTCGTACATGAAAGAGTTGTCAACATGAGTTGTCCTCTGTTCATGTGCCCCTATCAGGGCCCTATGTCTACGTGTCAGTTCTGCATGGTTTCACGTGGGTTCACTGGGGGGGGGGTTGGAATGGGACAGACCCCATGTGGCTGAGCACGTAATCGGTCACCAGTAAGTCATTTGCAGAATATAATATAGTAAACATTTTGTTTGACATTATACTATAGTAACTAGTAACACTATTATGTCACTATAGCCATCCATGGGGATTGTACAAAATCTGGCATTGATTATAATTATAATAATAAAAAATCTATACACCACAGGGTCATTTTGCTAGTTCACCTATAAAAAATACCTTAAATATGTTTTTTCTGTCACATGCAGCCAGAGACTGGGACGATGCACTGTGGTTTCAATAGGCTTCTTATTATTGTTTTTATTATTTATATATTTATTGTCTTTAACTAACCAATGTATTTATTTATTTCATTTATAAATAAAAAAATTAACTTATTAAAAACCTTTAATTTTTTAGTATTGTAATTTTGTTATTTATTTACCATCCATTTATATGTACACCCGTTGTATCTTGACAGACAAACACTCCAGATGAATTCCACCCTACCCTTGGGATAATAAAGTTGTACTGTACTGTACTGTACTGTACTGTACTGTACTGTACTGTACTGTACTGTACTGTACTGTACTGTACTGTACTGTACTGTACTGTACTGTACTGTACTGTACTGTACTGTACTGTACTGTACTGTACTGTACTGTACTGTACTGTACTGTACTGTACTGTACTACAGCACTGCACTGCACTGCACTGCACTGCACTGCACTGCACTAAGTTGTACTGCACTGCACTGTGTTACACTGTGTTTCACTGCACTGTGTTACACTGTACTGCAGTGTACTTCATGTGGGTCGTTGACGAGCCACTACTGAGTGGACGTGTTGTCTGTTGCAGCGGAGGAGTGTTTTGAGATCGGTCGTACGGCGTACAACGATGCGGACTACTACCACGCGGTCATGTGGATGCAACATGCCCTGGACATAGAGCGCAGTGGGCCTGACTCCACACTAGATGAGGCCCTGCTGCTCGACTACCTCGCATACTCCACCTACCTGGTAAGCTGGGCAATATTCAAGAGCTCCGTCTAAAACAATGAGGCAAAGCTGTAACTGTGTGAACCTTAACATAAGCAACAAAAATATACTTTCATGGTGTGGTTTTCTTTTGCTAAATATAGAAATCTCAATCAATTTATTTTTTATGCCATTTTATATTTGGAGGGGGGATAACTCTAAAAAGTTCTGGTGGCTATTTTAGGTATTAAAAAATCACCTTCTGAAAGTGGTACTGGACTATTTTTCAAAAGTTCAAAGAGCTAGTTTTATTGTTAACTTTATTTTGTTGTAGTACAGTGTTTAACACATGATATCTCAATGTGCATCGTTTTGTTACACTGTCAGCAACCACACGGCAAAGGTATGATTGATAACTCAGTAACAGTTGGTGTCATGGTTTTGTAATAAGCACCAGAAATTCATCACTCGGCATACTGTTGTTAGTTATGAAAGAAGTGTTCACATGATTTCCTCAAGTTAAAAATGACACTTCAGTAAAATACTGGTAAATACTAAATTGCCTCTGAAATATATGATTTGTTATAATCTAAGCAGTGACAACATAGCGAAGATATATATGTACTTTTGTAAAAACAAGAAATGGTTGTATTTAATGTTATTCCAAGTGTTGTGAGCACAGCAGTTTGTACATTATAACCTGTTTTGAGCAGGGACTTTTTATTTCAATGTTAACTGACCTTTGCTTGACTAATGATCACCTGCTTTGAGAGACCACTGTAGTGGTGCTGAAGTGTTGGGCACCCAAGACAGGTTTTCCTGTTTCTCTGACCTGAGTGGGGTTTATTTTAATGCACCCGCTTATGTATGTAGAGTTGTTTGCAGTTGCAATTGTTTTAATTTTCTGAAAAGTTTTTTGGAAAGTTTATTTTTGTTTGTTGTGAAAGAAAGATGATAAAATAGGAGTATGCTAAAATGTCAAATGGGTTATCATCTTGTCATGAGTTTTGTTCTTCAGAAACACTTAAATTATGCAATGGTTTTACATTTAGAAGTTAAAAGTTCTGTTTTAGTGCCAGTTTTGTATTGACTGTATTATTTGTTGTTGACAGCAAGGCAACGTGAAGCATGCACTGAATCTCACCAATGAACTCCTTACCTTGGGTAAGTGTCTACTTTGGTACAATTTTTGCATGTAAATAAATGTAGTAAATTCAAACTTTATCCAGTTCATTGTCTTATGAAATTTAAAGTGCCTTTGACATGGTTGCAGCAAGTTCTATTTCGTTTAGAAAGAGCAAAATTTAGCCAAATGAAATTTCTCCATGGTAAATGTTAATACAATCAATTTGTTATGTCAGTGGGAGCATGTATCACAGAAAGCACAAAAAGTTGTACATAACTATGTACATTTCCCACTGTTGTCATTCAATGTCTCTTACTCAAAACACTCTCTTCTCAAATATACCCTTTACACATGTAATTCACCAAGAATGTGAACATATTTTAGTTGTGGAATATTTGCTTGAAACATGAGCAGACTTTGCAGACGACATGTCATCGGCACTTTGAAATCGTGATCCGTGGATTGTATCGGCAGAAATGAGTCAGTTTGTGTTTGGATGAATATGTACCTCAGACAGCCCTTTTCAATACAGGCAGCAGCAGACGTCAAGGAACTATGCTGATCCCGTCTCTCGGTATGTACGTCTTGCTGGTATTGTTCCCTCACAATGTCTTAGGTCAGGCTAGACATTTAATATAGTGACACAAGTGTGTTCAGCTGTTGCTGGCTTCTATAAACACACGTTATACTAAACATTGCTGCGCGGCTTCAGTGATAAATATGCAGGCACAGGGTCCGATAAATCATTTGACCAATGAGAGCAATGGCGATTTAGCTGTGTTGACGCCAACGACTGGAGGACATTTTGTGAAGTGTCACGAGCAGTGGAATATGTGATTGTTACGGTTTGGTTTTAATCAAGAATAATATAGTGGCATTACTTCTGAAAATGGTCAACAATAGTTTTATTATAGCCAGTGTTTTAACTTTCCCTTCATTATTCATACAGAAATAGCTTTGACAGTTAATTAAGGAAATGTCAGGCACTCATATATATATATATATATATATATATATATATATATATATATATATATTATATTTAGTTAGTTCGGTTATTCTTGGCATGCTGTTTACATTTCTTGTGTCCATTTTGCCTCTTCTGGTCCTTCCAATCGTCCCCACTCTACCCTATTGTGTGATTCTTGGTGGTTGTAAATTATTCTGTGAGTGCCGATTTGTGGATGGTGGACAATGGTCTGGTGTGTTTTGTTCCTGAGGTGTGGTCTCCACGTGTTCTTTTCCTGTCTCTCTGTATATGCAGCATCACAGCTGTCACGTGTAAGACGATAACAGACAACCTTGATATCACCCATGCTGATGAAGTCATCCTGACATCAAGGGAAAATCTGTATTGCAGAACATGTTTGGGTGTACAGTAGAACCTGTCTTGTAGGGACACCTGTCGGGCCAAGCAAAAGTGTCCCTACATTGC
>JAODUO010000099.1:530000-552500 GCA_025642075.2 Ridgeia piscesae | reverse complement strand
ACATTTTGCTAATCTATTTTGACGACACTTGATTATTTGAATTCACAGTTTTCGGTAACCTGTAAAATATCTAATGTGCACCATTGCATATACTTCTTAACACATCCAGACACTAGAGACGTTCTGTGTAAGTGCCAGGCTGAGCCAGGTCTCGCGCTCTGAGGTGCCTATAGGTGTGCTAACTCACTAGTGTCAACCCTCCACCGGTCACCATGGGTCAGTTTTCACCGGTCAGTTTTCACTTTGCAGCTTAATCGAGCCACTGTTCAAAATCCACAGACTGGCAAGCTAGAAACTGCCAATTACCGTGTTAGCAAAAGGTAACATATGGTTTCTAAGGTTTACTGCACGTCCACCCAACTAACTGTCTCACGTATGTGTCAATTGTGTATGCGCAATCATATGTATGTGGCATGAGTTGTTCTCCAAGACATTTGTCAAAGGTAAGGTGCATTTGCTGTAGAAATCTGCCAGGATATAAACTTATAATAGCAGCTACTGTACTGAACTCCAGCAAAGCATCCAAGCTTAGTATTTTAAAATATAATTTTGTTTCGTTTTATTTTTCTGATGGATACTGTCAGAATAATTCTTGACCTTTGCACTGTTGGCTGGTATAGGCAGGCCAAATGGTGGTGTATTAGCAAGGTAAGTACAAGAATGAGTATGGACAGGATATTGTACAACGTAACTTTACATAAGTAAGACAGACTTCATGGTAATCCTCAGTTTCCATCAAAATCAGATTTTCACGTCTCCACGTGTTTGCATGTTTTCACAGCTTAGTAAAACCCTGAAATGTCACCCCATTTGCCCTACCCTTCCCCATGTTAGCCGTCTGCATGGTATACTGCTTCATTTGCTTATATATTTGTGACTGGTTAGTTTGTTGTCCTGTGCTTGTGTTTGCTACTGTAGTAAGTCTGGTGCATGTTTCTGTCGTAAGAACTTGCCACTTCACACTGTGTACTGCAGGGCCCAGACTGCCTCGAATGCTCCTGTATCAGTTGGTGTACAACTGTACACAGACATGTAATTAAACAAACACAACATTGTTTCTCAGCCAGTTGGGTTGTTTATTCCTAATCAGAGATATTCTGCTTTTATGTGGATATTGATTCAAATAAGAAAAAGTTATTTATCGAAACTCATATGTCAGGCTGGCAATGCAGGACTTTGTCCCGCAAAAACCTGCAGACGTTTTTGTTATACTTTGTTTTATATTCTGGGAAGACAAAGTAGTCCCCTCGCGGTTGGTTACACGAGCAACTGAGAGCAAGTCTCATGGTGTTCTATAGTGCAGCAGTGTTAGATATTACTATTAGTGCCTGCAGATCTAACACTTGGCTGTGTACTAACCTTTCAAGAAACAGGTTCAGTGCTGTCGAACTTGTGGTCCCTCGAGTCTGTCACAAGTTGCTTCATCAGTGGGTTGGCTGTGGTCTCTGATTTCTTTCAGGAGTGGTCAAGTGAGAAAATTCAAAATTGAGTAATATTGTGGGTGTGTATTGATGTGATGTAATAATTGTGTGCACATTTGTGGTGCGTCAGCGGACACCCAAGTCCCCAGAAAATTGGCTTGCATTGATCCTTGGCACTCGCTGAAGGAGTGTCTGCCTGTCTGTCACCTTCTTGTCTTCTGTGTCGTCGACGTGTTATTCTACGGGGACTTCTGCGACTCTAGTTGCAGTCCACTCCACCATGGGGTGTCCCTGTAGTGGCGCCCCCCTGGTGTGACCGATTGAGCGGGTGTACGAGAGGCGTGGCGGTGTCAGTCGGACGTGTGATGTGTGTTGTTTTTCTCAGCTTGCGAGGTCCACGGTGTTCGCGCGCAAGGACGACAACACGGCCAAACAGGTGCAAAACTATAGAACGAGTAAAAGGTAAGCGGACACGTGACGACGTGTACGCAACATGTTGGCCACCACCACCCCGTCTCTGTTGGGGGTAGTCATGTCTGGGGTAATCCGTAGAGGTATTTATTGGGCAGTTCTGTGGACTTGTTAACAAGCTAGAGGCCTCCTACATGTGGTGTGCCATAGACTAATATTATAGTCTGCTTTTATCAGTCGGCTGATTCAAAGGTCGTGGTTTCGTAACCCTGTAAGAAGTGTTATTATATTGAGTGTTTCTGCTGGTTATTACTATGGTTACGTGTATTCAGGGTGAAGGTTTAGAGTGGATGGAAATAAGTTTTCTTAACAAATAATTAGATTGTGTGGATGCCGTTTTGGGTTTGTCTTTATTATGGTGGAAAATATTCACAATTGTTCAAGTTGAAAATGCTGGTCAGCTTCCCTCTTCTTTCTATATACAGTGTATTCGTTTTATGGATTCCATGCAGGATTGCTTTATGTAATGGTATTATTAACTTCAAATGTGATACTGAAATAATGGGTATGGTTTTTTATTTTTTATATTTGCAGTGATGATGTATATTTCGAGTGTTGTAAGATGTGATGTTGGCGATATGTTTTGGCAGCAGTGGTGAAATGTTGGTCGTGGCAGGGTGTTAGTTATGTACAGGTGGGGCTGGGTGTAGGGGGCGCTGGAGGGAAGTGGTGGTGGTGGTGGTGATGGTGGTGGAGGCACCGGTGGTGGTAATTGTCCTGTTGATATGTTGCACTAGTCTGCGGGTGATGCGGGAGAATATTGCACTCACTCACAGTGCAGTCAGCTCTCGCAGCGTATCTACCTCTCTGGTGTCGGTCTGCCAACTGTAGTTGTCCCTGTGACAGATGTCTGTGCTGGACATCTGGACTCTGTCAACTGTTGGGCCTGTCACAGTGCACTGTTAGGTTACACAGCTCACACGCTCTCTCTGTGCTAGTGTTGCATCTGGTTTGTTTTTGTTTGTCATCTTTTCACTACCGTTTAAGTTGTCACTTGCCACAGCTCACAGCTCCTGCAAACGGCCAAGTTGTCCCAGTGTCAGGCGTAACGTATGGGCTCAATGTGTGACTTGTAAGTAGCAGTGTCATGCGGCACATGGGCACTGGTCAGTACACGACTTGACAAGTTTTGTTTTAAAGGAAGGTTTGTTGACCCCGGTGTGTGAGTTAATTATTCAGGATTAGGCACATTTGATGGGAGTTGTTATATTTATTGTTTGTGTTTATGGACAAAATTTATTTAAAAAAAATACTTTTTAAGAAACTAAAGTTGTGAGCTGATAGTGTTTAGTTTGTCCCAAGAGAAACACAAAGTGTAATTATAGGTGACATTTTCACATTTCCTACGTATTCAGTTATCAATAAATTAATTCTGGATAATTAAAAACAATGTCTTTTTTGTTGGTTGTGGTAAAATAATGGTGTCATGATTAACAGATTTTTTATTAGCTTGAAATGTGTTTGCGGAATATGTTGGAACTTTAAAAATGTTACTTATGATCTTGTGTTTACCATGGGACAAGTTTAGTGTTTACATGTGACTGCATGAGAAAAGTAATTACCTAAATTTATTGGAAGTATAGCTTGCTGTTAGTATAAACAGTATGGGCTATTTTAACTACCAGGTACTTCTCTGACAGTGCAATTCTAATGATTTACCTTTCAAATACCTAGTCATTTATTGGAACTTATTGATGTGATTTTTAAACGACAACTTTGGTAAGTACCTTGCATCTTGCTGGCATGAAATTTCTCACCTGTCTTGTACACTGGCACCAGTTCACCTGTGATCAGTGTTATAATGTCTCCCTATAGTAGTTGCATGGTCTTGTTTATAGCTTACTCACAGCCTCTAGATCTGTGTCTCAATCCATAATACACACTCGTTATATTTCTACAGCTGTCTCATGTTACACTCGGATATTTTCTGTGAGCTAATTGATTTAAAATGATTATGTACACTTTTATGCCGTGTTCCATATATATTTTTAGATAAGATCATGCTGGCAATGAAATGTGTTAAATGTCTCAATTGGACATAGGAATTTCGTGAAAACAGATTCTTTGTGTGTAGTTAAGTGTCTGATTTCAGATCATGTATCGCAGTGTACATTTCTGGCAGATGTCTGTAGATCACAAAGATAAGACGTACACAGGAATGAGATTAATGAAATGTTTACAGCTAGTGCTGATTCGATACCAGATTTCTTCAATATCAACAGGTACCTCAATTTTGTCCGATACCATGAACTATCAGTGTCAAACTTTCACTGGTATCTTGATATGAGTATCAAACCAGCGCTACTATCAGCCTGAGTGCTGTGTTACAGTATATGTGCGTGGGGGTGTGTCTGTTTACTGTGACTCTATGTCATGTGATTGTCATGTGACAGCGCCTGGCTGAAGGATGAGGAGGATCCTCTCATCAAGAGCATCAGCCTCAAGTCTGCAGCCCTCAGTAACCTGACTCTGACCACCGTGGAGGAGCTCCAGGTGGGCGCCTTCTTCTTCCTCCTCTCCGTCTCCAGTCTCTACTCATGATACTGCTGTTTTATATGGCGTTCTTTGGGTCAATCTTTGTCGGTAATTAACATTTATGAAGAGCAAAATGCTTTAAACTGTTTTAAAATAATGCATAAAGTGTAAAACATTAAGTTTAACTTAAAACGTATAATAAATAACTAGCCAGTATTATAAAATATAAGTTAATGTTGCATATATATTTATATATATATATGTATATATATACAGTGTATATATAATGTGCAACATAAACTGATATATATAGATGTGTACACACACACACACACACACACACGTACACACACACACACACACACACACACACACACACACACACACACACACACACACACACACACACACACACACACACACACACACACTGAAATATTTGTATCATGACAGGCCTGTCTATTTTCTCCTATTTTATCAATTTTGTTGCTGATGAGTGTGTGACCTGTGTATAGATTTAACTGACATAGATTTAGACGTCAGATTTGTATGGATTTTTACAGAATGTTACAGATAAATAAAAAGGTTTTTTTTCTGTTTGTTCCACAGGTGTTGAACTATGGTATTGGGGGGCATTATGAACCCCACTATGACTTTGCGAGGGTAAGTATACATGCCCTTCTCTTTATAGGTGGTTAACAATAAGAACGTGGTGACTTTCTTCAAATAAAATAATGCTTGTTTTAAATTTATATGAAAACGTGTTTCGAAATGTTATCATTTTGTACACCTTCATTGAAATGAAGATTAAAATGTTAGTATGACTGGAGGAACAATGGCATTTTGATAACTGACAGAAAGTCACTCAACATCAGTAAATATTGTTTTCCTATGTAACATTTACCAAAAACAATTTAGTATGGAAATTTTTTAACAGAATTACTTTGGGAGAAGTTATTTATAAATTAATCCAAGGACAATGATTCTTGTGAAAAAAAACAAACAAACACTCCAGGAATTTCACATTGTGTGTAGCAAGATTTGGTGACATTTAAGTGTGTCATCCAAGATTTGGTCACGTATGTGTGTCATTCTTCAGAAAACTGAGAGAGGAACCTTTGAGGAATGGCGCGGAAATCGTGTTGCCACAGTTATATATTACGTAAGTCTGACACTGCAGGGACCATTTAAGGACCAGAGGACCATTTCACTAATCTAATGAGCTGATTGAGCTCGTAAGTAAATCTGTTATTAAACAGAATCCATTGTTACGGAACTTTGTTCAAGATGCAGAAAGTCGCTGTCATATGACTGAGGACAACATTTCTGTGACCACCGAAAGTGTCGCAGTGGTACATGCTCATGAAATTGATGCTTAAACATAAAAATCTGGCTATGAGCTCATAAGACTGTTAGTGAAATGGTCTCAAGGTCGCATCGGAAAACAGACCTTGTCCTTGTCACGGTAAACGTGGATCCTGTTATGGTGTGTCATGTTGTATAATGTCATCATTCGTATCACTATACAGAGTGACGAGAAAGGTTCCTTTGACATGGCAATAGGGAACCGCATAGCCACTGTCATGCTCTATGTAAGTGTTGCTTGCTAGTAGTCCCCGTGTCCCACACAGGTAAGTCTTGCACTCCGTCTCTCGCAGCTGTTGGAATTCTGGGGTCCTTGGAATTTTGGAAATGGAATTTTATTTTGTATTTCTATCTGTTCAGCAGTGTGCTGCATTATTTAATATTTGCACTTACTGTATGCATTCGTCTAAATATTCTTATAAACACACATTGTTAAATCGTGTATTATAAGAATACTTTTTTGACCATATTTGTTTGTGTTTACACGTCATGTACAAGTTTATTTCTGGGCCTGCTTTCTAAGTGACAGTTTCAACGAAAAATGTTCAGGCGTCTTCTATAATGTATACATCATGAAACTGATGAAAACATTTGAATGAATATATTGCAAATGTTTTAAAAATGTGGGCTCATAATTTGTTTTAATAGTAATGCAGGAGCTTGTCACGCATGCAGTTATCCATTAAAATAAAAGAGTCATTTTATTACGGAACAGACTGATGCTGGACTGATAATGGGATTCCAACAGTTGCTGCCCTATAATGTCACTGCCATCCCGCACTTTTTAACTCCAGTACTAATAAACCACATAGTTACCTACCAAGGATACAGGTTGTGTCTTTGTCTCTACTTGGTACGTCTGTCATTCTACAGTCTGTCGTAAATCTCTGTTCAGTGGTGTTCAGTTGTTCACAGGTTGAGATGTGTTTATACACACGTATGTGTGTTTTAACCAGAGTTCTTATGTGTTGTAGATATATTCATTGTTGTGTAGGTTTCTCTTGCCGATGTACAGGTGTTTTTGTGGAATTGTGTTAGACTCTTGTCATGTGTTGTTCGAATATCTTGCATGCTGTGCTGTGCAAGTCTGTATTTGTTGTACATGTCTTATGTGAGTTGTACAAGTCTCGTGTGTTGTGTAAGTCTCTCATATATATATACTGTAGTACAAGTATCTGGCCAGATGTGCAAGTTTCTTGTATGTTGTGACCCATGATGTACTGTGTGTGCAGACATTTGTAGCATGTTCCATCTCTTGCATGTGGTATTGTAGTCTCCATGACCAGTGTACGTTGTAACTTAGTATTGCACGTGTAACAGTGAATCTTCAACAGAGCATGCGTATAGTTGGTTAGTGATTATGTTTTACCAAGAACAAAATTGTAAATGTGATGTTGCTCATTCTGGTGAATCACTTCACGCTACTGTAACAATAATTATGTATTATTTGCAGTTCTTCTATTTATCTGATGTCAGCCGTGCTCGTCATGTATTATCTGTCGATAATTTGCTATTTGCCTGCTTTCACAGCCAATGTTGCCTTCCACTTTGCTGCATCCTGTCAGTGTGTAGTAACAGAAAGTTGTACACTACATAATCCAGTATCAGTAGTTTCTAATCTACTGACTATGTAGTCAGGGAGATTCTTAACTGATCTGATACCTGTTGCTTTAGCTACCAATGTTAATGCATGCAATATAACATTCACTGTGTTGTTAATGTTTAAATATTTTTATTGTTAAAACTAACCATAAATACTTAACTTTAACATTTTAAATAATTTTTCTTTTAACATAGCAATTAATTTGAAACTCTCCAATGTTTTGAAATGTTGAAGTGATTTTCAGATGTTGTTTTGTTAACAAATTTTTTTTTTATTCTTAAAGTTTTGTAAACTTTCTTGGTGATGTTTTAGTGACTGCTTTAAAATGATGTACCTGGCATGGTATAAATTCATGTAATCAAGTTAAAATTTAGAACATTTGGATGACAACAATTAATTATACTGGTTAGTATCTAATGTACTTTTCATAATTAATTTCTGATATCCAACAGGACTGGTAATATGTTTTCTGTGCTATAATTTCTTTCAGTTAGGCATGGATTTTACATATTAAAAATGAGTTGCTACAAATAAAAAAAATCCAGTCATCATTGCCAGAGGTTGTTTCTTGTATTGATCAATTGTAAATATACATCAGAAAGAAAACTGAATTTAAATTGAGCTGGACGGCCAACAGTGGAATAGGGAAAGTTCAGCATGTTACAGTCTGTTGGTAACAGTGGCAACTTTCAGCAAGCAAAATAGTTAGAAAATATACTTAACCTCAAAGTTAACTGACTAAGGCAAAATATATTGTGGCATTTTATGTGATTGGATTAAAAGGGGCTGGGAGGAGTGGTTTTCTGTAAAACGAAGTGTTACATAATGACGGTGAAACATTTTACTAATAATTATGCGAGTCTTGGACAGATGTGATTGACGTTATGGTCAATTCTTCTGGTAACTGGATAAATGTTGCTAAGTAATAAATACAATAATAATAATTTAGTCAAGTTGACTCTGCAGGTTGATCAACTTGTCAGGTACAGTACATCCAAAATTTGGCCATTACTATGGATTGTCAGTATACCGGTAATCATCGTATGATTTTGTTATTGTCATTATAAATAACCATATAATATATACACCACAGGATGATTATATGTATATATATATATATGACAACAACTATTTTTGATTATATATATATATATATATATACATATATATATATATATGTATATATATATATATATATATATATATAATCAAAAATAGTTGTTGTCAAATTTGTTTTACCAGATCTGTTAAATGATAAATGAATGTGGCTTGCGTCAGATTGACTCTGCATGTGACTCTGAATGTTGTCAAGTACGAGTGTAGTTTCAGGCCAGTGTTTACTGCCATCAGTTGTGTGGGTCGATTCTGTGAATGTCACATGTCACCGGTTGTAGATGACAGACATAGAGGCAGGTGGCGGCACTGTCTTCACCAACATTGGCGTCCGACTCTTCCCGGAGAAGGTATGTTTATGCTGGGTAATCATCGCATGGAACACACTCGTAGGAGCTGCTCTGTGCTGCAGAAGTTGGTGTCATTCTGTTTAATATTCAGGTGTACTATTTACATTAAAAAAAATCAGCAGTGTCAACATTAAAATGACGTATCAGCAGTGTCAACATTAAAATGACATCTCAGCAGTGTCAACATTAAAATGACATCTCAGCAGTGTCAACATTAAAATGACATCTCAGCAGTGTCAACATTAAAATGACGTCTGAGCAGTGTCAACATTAAAATGACATCTCAGCAGTGTCAACATTAAAATGACGCCTCGGCAGTGTCAACATTAAAATGACGTCTCAACAGTGTCAACATTAAAATGACGTCTCAGCAGTGTCAACATTAAAATGATATCTACTGGTACTCATTTCAAATCCAAATGTACCGTCACACCAACATTTCTTGTTGAAACAGCACAAGTAGTGGTCGATATGTACCCTAAAGTAGAACAATTGCGCAGGTGTGCAGCAGGGAATCGCCTTCTTCATATGTGTTGCCTAGTGACCACGGCACAGTTTCGTGCCATGTCTTCATTTACTTCAATATTTCTTATGTTACTTGGCAACTGTTGCATGTGTCCTGCCACCTCGCAGGCTGGGTACATAGTGTCAGGAAACCATGTTCTTCAGGTGACTAGCCAGACAGGTGGAGCTGAGAAAATAGTGGATCGTTTGCTTGCAAAAGTGTCTTCTTGGATATCGCACAATCGCTATTCATCCCAGTTGTGTAGACAACGACCAGGAAAACTCCCAGTTGTACTGCATCTAACTGCCACCTCCAGCTGGCTAGGAGATAGTTGACTTGTTGTTAGATCTCATCTTCCCAGACAAATGTAACACCTGTATTTGACCTGCCAGTTTCTGTCTGTAGTGCATGATTGGGGTGTTTTGTAGGGGGCGTGTGCTATTTGGTATAACCTGAGACGCAATGGAGAGGGTGACATGAAGACGAGGCATGCAGCCTGCCCTGTACTCGTCGGACAGAAATGGGGTGAGTAACACAGAATCTAGGACACCCAAACAGGCGTGCATAGCAGATTGAGAATTTGAATATTTCCTTGTCTCGATTCTGCATAACTTCACATAAAATCTCCTTAGCACCATCGATAAATGAACATTTTGATGCATGTTTTTGTTTACTCTTTGGTTGGCATTTTTGTTGTTTGGAAGAACCAAAATTTTGCATGGTAATCAGGCCAGATGTGTGAAGCAACAAAGTTAACATAAGTTTCCCGATCTAACAGCTAGTCGTTTTTTCAGTCCTTTTGACAATTATATGGAGCGTTTTTTAGATACTGCATGATTGACATGCTACAGCTGTGAAACAATTAACCTGATCCATGATGGACAAGTTAATGATGCAGATTTAGTCACCTATTATCTGCATACACATTACACTGAGTGTAATTCTGTCTTTGAGGCGGATTGCAACAATTATTATCAATATTATATTACCAATTTTTGCGGATTCTTTTTTGTCCTATTTTCTGGTTTTAAAATGTTGCTATCAACAGAACTGTCCTTATGTGTAACTGTTTCTGTACCCCAATATTTAGATTTTTGAGTTTTCCCTCATTAAATTGCCAGCTGTGTTTTGACACATTCCATTCTTGATTAAATTTGACACATTGACATACCTTTTATGGCACTAACTCATATTAGAGTTCATATTTGTGAGTTTGTTTTGTATTTATTTCATATCATATATGGATGGTGGCGGAGGGTTTCTAACATGAAGAATGAAGAAATAAACTTCATTATTTGAAACTGTAACTTTTGAGAGCAGACAACTGGGGTCAGAAAAACAGTTTTCACGCACTAGTATCTTTTGGCTGATTAAGTCGACGTCGTTGTTTCAGTTTGCAACAAGTGGTTCCATGAGCGAGGTCAGGAGTTCTCCCGGTCCTGCGCCCTTGACCCAGTGGAGTAGACGGTCTGGTGACGCTGGCATGCACATGGACAGTTTACCCGACCGTGCTATATTGTTTACATTAGACGGCAATCATATCATGTATTTTGAATGTTTATTTTTAATTTTTACATTTTCTTATCATACCAGTGTTTGCGACTAGTTCGCTGGTAGCTGCAGCTGCAACTTGCCTAGTGATGCAGATATGTAAAGACTAATGTTGTCTTTAGTTGTTCTGTTGTTGCTGAGTTTTGAGTGATATTGTTAAACGTCAATTTGGCTATCATAGGAGCGTTTAGTTTGTTTAGAGTAATACTAAATAGATGAATGCCATACATTAGCATGAAAGGATGCTTCTGGAATCCTTGTTTTTCCCAGTGAATGTGAAGATATTTTAGTTTGATATTCAACCAACAGTGAAAAGTATATTGAAACAGTTTCTTGTGGCAATGACACTGAGACTTGTATGCAAAACGTTTTTATGGTAAACAGGCTGGTGCATGTCATTAGACAACATACATGTTTATTGAATCTCGAGCGATACAGTTTGGGTACAGTTCAAGCTGTCATAACTTTGCTACATTTAAAATTGTCCAAAATCATTCTTTTATTAGACCAAAATAAAAATATCAAAGGATCGTGGTTGCATTTACCCATGGTGTAGTGTTGTGAATTCGTTTTGATAATGTCCTTACTTTGTAGACAGTTATTGTCCTTACCTTGCAGACAGTTATTGTCCAAACTTTGTAGACAGTTATTGTCCTTACTTTGTAGACAGTTATTGTCTTTACTTTGTAGACAGTTATTGTCCTTACCTTGCAGACAGTTAATGTCCTTACTTTGTAGACAGTTATTGTCTTTACTTTGTTGACAGTTGTCCTTACTTTGTAGACAGTTATACAGTAATGAATGTCATTTCACATTATGTGAAAAAATTGTGTAATTTCCACAAAAATATCTCGAAAGTTGACAGCCATAAAAGGGACTATAGTTTATATTAAATAAATGTTTGTAAATCATGTTCGTGGATATACGGTGTGTATGTGTATTATGTTTAAATAGTCTTGCGGCCTAAGCTTATATACTTAATACAACAAAATATGAAATACAATTTACGCATGTATGTTTGGATTTCATTAGCAAAACTGGTGTGCCAAAGTTTTTCTTTAAATTATGCATATGTCGCATATGATGAACTGTGTTCACCATACATGATATATGAACCCTCAAACAAGACTTAATAATTATACATTTTGCTGGAAGATAGTTGAAAACATATTTTTGATGTGTATAATATTTGTGGAAAAGTTTCTTTTCATGTGAAATTGAAACTAAGCTACATCTTCCTAATACATATTGTTATTATGCAGTGTGAAACAAGTGCGTCCTTTAATACTTGTTGGTGAGATGTTTGTCGTGACGTTGGACAATAGCATAAATGCAAGCAACTTGTGGATTAATATTTTTGATATTACGCATACTACCCCATACTAACTTATTTTTAATATAGTGCTTGCGGAGTGACTACTCATGTTCAACTGCAGCAACAATGGTTTCCATCTTGTGGATTGTTGAGTCATATTAAAAAAATTATCTCACATGCCTCGCGTAGTTTGTGTTTCTGTGGTAATTATAATAATTGGTCATGAATAATTTTATTGAAGGTTATTGTGAAGAAAACACCAGTAACTTATTACAAGTCTTCTTCGAGTAGTAGTGTATAGGAGAAATAATGCATTTGGTGCTAAAATACTCAAAGTTGTAATTTGTTTATGATAGCTACTGAATAAACCTCAGCCATTATATTAAGACAAAAATCATGCAGTCCAAATAGTGTTGCAGGTATGAAGTCCAAGGTAATAAACCGTTTGGGGAATTAAATTGTGTTTTTAATCCGGTTTCTCGTCTGATATACATTTAATGATATCCAGATTTTAGTAGGTAATACATGACTACAAGCATCACTATAATAATCGCAAGGTGGTAGCACCTGTGTTTAAATGTTGGTCAATTTGGTGGTTTGTGGAAAGGGCCCGTTATGGAAAACGTTCCACAAATAGACACCCATTTAGTCAGTTTACAAGGAGGAAGGTCTAAGCTGTTCAAAGACACAACAAACATGGCTGTCCATGGAACTAACTAGCCGAAAATTTGACTTTTCACGGCAAAAATCATAATCGGTCCGGTCAACACACGCGCATGCGCGAGCAGTCCGACATTAATGTTGACGTTGGTTGACGTGCGAGAATACTTTCACGGATGTTGGTGTCTATCTGGTACATCAATCCATCATTGATTTCCAATGATTTTGTAGGATCCTTGTAAGTGTTTGTTTTTAAGTAGTCGACCGTTAAATGCTAAACACCGAACCGTTAGTCGAGGAGGGAATTACCCTGTGAGTGTGTGTTGATTGTTTTGACACGACTACGTTTTTTTAAAGAATTTGTGACAAGTTCAAGTTGTGTTAACTTACTGTTTCATGCCATATAAAATTATAACATGGCCCATGCCATGGGCCTTTTGCTTTGTTTTGGCTAGGCAAATTTCGTACCCACTTTCGTTTGTAAAAATGGTTCACTTATTGTGAGCATTTATTCTTGTTTCTCTTCTAATTCTAGTCTAGACTCTAGTATGCAACTATACGAGGTAAAGCATAATATAGCCTATTATATGGGATGGCAGTGTAAGTGTTAGTTGAGCGACTGGAATAGTTGATCCACACGTTTCACAGAAAAGTAAAAGAAACGACATACATTGACATTACTAATGTCATTAGGTGCAGTAGTAAAAAAGAGCAAAACGTTAGTTTGTTGGCCTCCGTAGTTTGTTATGACTAAATGAAATTTGTATTAATATTGACTAGTGTGTAAGAAGTTAATTTTTCGTTGATTCGAGTATTAAAATTGGCAATCAATTCATCATAGTTTATTATAATTATATTTAAGGTCTAAATGGGGTTAGTTGAGCCACAAAAGGGAGATTAATTTTAACATAATTATGTTTATGCAGTGGTCGCACTGTAGCTATAGAGCACTGGACTATCAATTGAGGGGACATTGCCATTGGGTCAGTCCCATCTGCTGCCATTTTTAAACTTAATTAGGCAATTTCATTCATGTAGTGGACTCATTAATTCTAAAACCAATGACAGTAATGGTCAGCAAGTTGACCGGTGGTCATTAATGGAAGAATAATGAACAATGTTTGCTGCTTTAAGTACTGAAAAAATATTTTTAAAAATCATAGAGACATTAATTTGAGGTTAATATATATGGATATATATATATATATATGTTCATGAAAATTTGAACAGGGCATCATATATATATATATATATATATATATATATATATATAAATAATAATAATAACTTCTTATGCGCCAATATCCTCGAAAATCAAGCTCAGTGGCACGACAAAACCAAGGGGTTAAGCAATTGCGTAAACGTAGAATATGCGTAGTCGTTGATGGATGAGACGAGGTTCTAGGAAGCTAAGGAGATAGGCAGCATTAAAGAGATATGTTTTTGACTTTCAGCAAGAAGGAAATAATACCTTCCGACTTGACACTGACAGAAAATTCCCCAGAGTTGGTGCAGAACAGAAGCTGGGCCCAGCTCAGTTAACCCGAGGAATGTAAAGGGGCTACTGTTGAGCGTAGCTTTCTGAATTCTTGCATGAGTTAGCATTGAGTTTCAGATAGGTAGTTGTTTTAGATCTAGTGCTTGTTAGGAAATTGGAAATCTTGAAAATAATGCGATAATGCACAGGGAGCCCAGTGCAATGATTTTAGCAAGCGGCACAGCTAGAAAAAAAAGGAGAACGGGTAACTACCTTGCCAAGTATTCTGGACACATTGAAGTTTTGCAATATCCTTGTTGCATATTGTAAAGGAGGGAATTGCAGTAGTCAAGTCTGCTGCATTACTAGACATATACACATAATAATACATACATAATATATATATAATAATAATATATATATATATATATATATATATACATCATATATAAAATATGATGGTAACATTTCAATGTCAGTTTGCAATAAATGTTTCCTTCTCCTGGCATATTCTCCAGACAGAAGAGACTAAAGTAAAAGGTTTTAAATAGTATATTCTCACCCTGTTCCTCTTGGTCAGTATTCTAACCAACACAGACAGCACTCAGAGTGTAACATGTAAAACCCAGCTATGCAATGTATCATCAATTCAACAATAAAGAAGTTTTTTTCTTACAACTTGACCTTGTATATTAACTATCCAAAATTTGATAAGTGTAATTTATTCATAATTTCTATAATTTTAATTTCCTGCTTATACAGATTACTGGTGTTTATGTTTTAATTGTGCTACTGGTTGAACAGTCAGGGTGGTCAATGAATGTATAATTGTATATACCATGTAAAAAGAAGTCAGACTGTTTTAAATATATGAAAGCTACGTTTTGATAATTTCAGTTTCAGTTTAGATGCATGCCTAGCTGTTATAAATAATACAGACACTGGTTATACTATGATAATGATATATATTATAAGATATATTGCATAGTTTAAGTTACAGTATAAATGATCAAACTTTATCTTCGCCTTATATGTATGTTATAATTACATTACGTAATTTTCAAATTTAAAAGTAAAATTTAAATAATCAAAATGTTTGCGACATTTTTTACAGTTAAGTAAAGAACAATGATAATGTTTGAAAGCATTGTGATAACATATGCATAGCTTTTTCAAATGTTGCTTTTTTAGAGGAGCATAATTTATGGCCCAGTTTTAAAGAAACGTAATTTCGGGCCCATAACTGGTCATGTCACTACATAGCCTACATATGTTGACAAGGCTACATTTATTGACTTGATGTTGTTTCAGATGACCAACACATGTCAATGGCTTACTTGATGAGAAGTTCCTGAAAAGAACTGGTCATTTACAAAGACACCCATGTATTAACAATAACTACAATTGTGCTCATGCACAAAATAGGACATTCAGCCGAATGTCCACATCTTTACCAATAAGCAAAATATGACTTCAGAACAATATAGGCATATAAAAAGGGACCAACTCCACATGTGATGGAGAAATCATCAGTATGTTATTCTGCGGCTTACAGTTAAACGTATGCATGGAAGCTTGTGATAAACCCTTCAAAAGTGACGTGTAGTTTCCATCTCCTCGACTGTTGGATGTTTAAAATACAGCCATGGAAGAACGTCTGAACTGGTGAAAATATAAACATTTCATGTCTTTAAAAAGCGCAGCATTTTCAAAATGTCTAGGTGTGAAGACCAGTTCAAGTGCGACACCTGTGGACAAAGTTTTATAAATGGTGGTGCCTTGATGGAGCATGCTCGCAGTCACACTGGTGAGAAGCCTTTTGAATGCGACGCCTATGTAGCGCAGTCTACTGGCAGCAATGAATCCGTCTCACACACCCGTATTCACTATCACACCGGGCCGACGCCCTTCAAATGTAACACCTGCGGCGCACAGTTCTCGACGAGTTATTATCTGAAGAAACATGGCTGCATCCACGCTCGGGGGAAAAAACCCTACAGATGTGACACATGCGGGGCACAGTTCTTAAGGAGTGACTACTTGACAAGACACAATCGTATCCACACTGGGGAAAAGCCACATAGGTGTGACACCTGTGGTGCACGGTTCTCATCCAGAGGTCATTTGACGAGACATGTCAGACTTCACACCAGGGAGAAACCCAACAAATGCGACATCTGTGGGGCGCAGTTGTCAACCAGCGGTCATCTGGCGAGACATCTGCGACTTCACACGGCAGATAAGACCAACAGGTGTATCATTTGCGGGGCACAGCTGTCAACAAGTGGACATTTGAAGATGCATGTTCGACTTCACACCGGGGAGAAACCGTACAAATGTGACATCTGTGGCGCACAGTTCCCAAGAAGTGGTGATGTTAAGGCACACGTTCTTGTCCACCACACCGGTGAGAAAAAATACAAGTGTGAAACCTGTGGAGCAAGGTTCTCGAACAAGGGCAATTTCATGTCTCATACACGCATTCACACTGGTGAGAAACCCTTTAAGTGTGACATTTGTGCGGCACCGTTTGCATGGAGAGGTCTACTAGAGAGGCATGTGTTAGTGAAGCACCATCACCGCTTGGAGAAACCATTCAAATGTTTCACATGTGGAGCACTGTATGCTCTGCGGGATTCGCTGAAGAGACATGTGCGAAGGAAGCACAGCGTGTACATTAAGACTGAAGAAATATACTATATTGAGACGGAAGAAACAGATGACATTAAGACAGAAGAAATAGATGACATTAAGACAGAAGAAATAGATGACATTAAGACTGGAGAGATCGGTGACATTAAGACTGAAGAAATAGATGTAGATTATGATAGATGAATGTGTGAAATCTGGGGATGTTGGATTAAAGGCACTCAGTACTTGAAGCAGTTTATTGGATGTGTACATGGGTACTGACTGACTGTGGTGGTAACAAGATCAGTGACTGTCTGACACAGTGATGAATGTGTGGCCAGTTATGATGCTTGACAGCAGTATCTTCACTAGTCTGAATGTTGCTAAGCAACTATGACTGCAGCAGTAATAAAGTTGAACACTTTATAGCAGCGTCGCTCAAAATTCTCATTGTTTCTTTTTTAAGTGTTTCAAGACGAAATCATTTATTTGCTTGGCAGAGTGTCATTTTCAAAGGTGTGACCTCCGGTTTGATTGGATACAGACATTACAAAAAGTGATAGTTACTTTTATAAACTTGAATAATTCCTGGCAGAGAATAGGTATCACTTCATTTGTTTTGGGGTTTCTACCAGTCATACATAATATGTATGACTGGTAGAAACCCAAAAAAAACAAATGAAGTATATTGTGAGGCATTTTTAAAGGATAAACTACTTGGAGCCAGACACATTTAGTCACAGGTTGGCGTAACAATGATATGCATCTACAAAATATGAATTAAAAGTTTTGAATTAATGGTTAAATGTTTACAACATATTTTTTATTTCTGATACTAAAACGCAGTGTGATGCCCATGCAAATCAGAATGCAAATTATCTCGGCCATAGTAATATATATATGATGTTATTTATATATACAGGGTGCACGATAGTTCTAGCTAGCTGGTAGTCCGTTGTTATAGGCAACTAGTCCTGAATATGATTTTACTATGTGAAAGGGACAGTTCTTACTAGTCCGAGCTCTAAAACTACTCATCCCGGATAATCGGACCGGCCTTATTTCACACCCTGTATATAATATATATAATTAAGGGAATTTGAAATTTTAGCCAAGTTAATCATAATTGTAATTTATGTATAATTTATCGAGTAGATTTAATTGTATATTCACCTTATTTGTTTTATTGATTTAATCTATTGATTTAACATATTTATGTAACTTATTTTGCCTATATACATGAACTATGTATAATATATATATATGTATATTATATACATAATATATTCTAAATATATCTTTATATTGTTTTATACTGTTATTAGGCTTTTAACCAAGATGTACTGTGCATTACAAATTCATCCTAATAATAATGATATGCATATAATATACTATATGTGTAAACAGTACTAAACACAATAAGATATGCTAATATGTGTATTAATCAACAAAGATAATTGTTTTGTTGTACTGCAGGTCTGACACAATTAATGAGATTACTGATTGCCAAACTCGTCAGCTTTTATGAGAAATATACATCATATACAGTAACCATGATAAGGTTGTATCTCACAAAGTTACAAACAAATACTTTTGAATATCTAGATGATGTGTTTTTGTACTGTTTTTAAATTTCACATATACCACATATAGAATATGCAAACCAGGTATGGAGTCCTTATTATTTATTGCAACATGTAACAGCACTTGAAAATATCCAGCGCTGAGCAACTTTATTAATTCCCTGATATAAAGAATTAGATTATAAAGAACGCCTACAAAGATAAAATCTACCCACTCTTTCATACTGTTGTCTTAGAGGTGATATGATAGAAAATTACTAACAGGAAAAGATGATTATTTCATTAACGGAACATTTTTCAATAACTAGAGTAGAGCCTGACACAACCTAAAATTTTAAAGAAAGATGCTGATTAAACATTAGAAAAAATAATCAATATACCGAAGTACAGATGTATGGAATAGTCTATCACAGAGCTGGTACAAGAGGCAGGAATGCCTGATACAAGCCAGAAAATTACCTGTATGAAATACAATTTGGTGCCGCGTACGATAACGACAGATTAGCAAGTAGTCTAATTAGCAAACGGATCATTCTGTCCGGATCCACATCCGTGAAATATCAGCAACCAGATGGCGCTTTAGTTGGGGGTAAGTTCGACGTTTTATCTTTCGAAGATATTACGGTAAAAACTGTATGGATATCATCGTAGCCATGCAAAGAAACATTTATTGAAAATCCACGTAATAATACTTGTAGATGACACCAAGAATTTTTTGCAGTTTAGATGACTAACCCAATACTCCTTAATATCGCCATGTCATTATTGGGGTTGGGTCGATTTCCAATCCGTGGATATTTCATTATAAATTCTTCGTAAATTCTAAGACTGTTGACCTATTCCTGATTCCGTTTCGTGAGTGTGTCTAACTTTAAAAAAATCGGTTTAGATTTGGGGCTAGTTACTTCTTCAGGCCTGTAAGGGCTACTAAGGCATAACATTGTGGCGTTAATTTATGTATTGTAAATAATATCTTCTATTTTACTTCTACAAGTTCTAGTTCTAGTAGATGATGTGATGACTATTAGTACTGTAGTAGTACAGTAACATACAATGTCACTGTTATGTAATGATAAGTGAAATCATAATTTTCTAAACCCTTTATAAAAGCAGAGCAGTGATGTCGGGCTCTGATCTGGGAATTAGGGAACCAGTTGCCAATATTTGCAAAGTGGTGGGGCCTGCCACTGCAGTGTGACCAAGAGGAAGGTTGGAAGGTTAGCTGCTACGCATGTTGTAGTTTTTGTTATGCATTTGGAATGTGTAAATAATTTTCTGCATAAATATTGGCAGATATTTTCAAACTTTTACCGAGCAGCTCTGCGAATAAGGGAAAGAGTGTCTGGTATAAATTTAGAGAGCTGTGATGTGACTGATGTCACAGTTTTGCGACTAAGAAGCATGTAGGAAAGGATGTTTATTAGCTGCTATGCATAGATAATTCGGATTTTTATAAGACGAAGGAATGAAGGATATTTTACAGGACTTTGCCTGTATATTTTGCCGGTATAGGTAAATATTGACGAGTGTTATACATACAGGCTTTTAATTGTAGATATATAATTATGTATATATTTTTTTAATTCTACTCTTGTTATGTATATATATATATATATATATATATATATATATAATTATGTATATATATATATATATACATAGACAAAGATAGTGAGGACATGTACAAACAAATATATTACATACTATTTATTTATAATGCAGCAATATATAGTATTTACCAGAGTAGGGTTCAAATACACATTTTGTGATCAAATACAGCTCAGCAAAATCAAATACAAATACATTGCTTTTCAAGATTTCAATTCATATACAACTCTGCCAAATCAAATACAAACACACTGCCATTTTTTATTCAAATACGATTGACATACATTGCCATTTTTGAAATTTGATTCAAATACAATTAAAATAGGTGGTCACTGCCAGGTGCCCTCGGTGACACCTGCTGTCAAGTACTTTCTTCAATAATTAGCACTATTGGGTGAAAGACGCATTAAAGTTGCAATCAATGGGTATTTTGAAGGTTTAAAATAATTATTTGGTGAAAGGTAATGAGTTTGGCAGGTATTACGTGTGATCATGAAACAGAAATGTTGATACTGACAAACTATTTGAAACAAGTATTTGAAAGTATCAAATACTTGACAAATGTAATTGACCCCATGCCTGGTAAAGACAAGAGTTCATTAGTCCATCAAAAGGTTTAGAATTGATTAGGGTCACTGTCACTACAAAGGCTTGATTAACTGCTGTTGACTAATTGGCAGACAGGTTTACTAAACTTCCCTTATTGTTCTAGTGTGCCCACTAGTTGGTAGCACTGCACTGAAGGAAACCTGGGTTCCTTTGTCTTAGCCCAGGATGTTTACAGAGCAGGATTCTTTGAAGCATATTCCCTGTGAATACCTGTGTTTATGGCTGTAGATAAGCTTCAGTGGCTTTCATTGATGCTAATGTTTGACCAGCTTGACTGTAGGCCAAGTTTCTCAGTTGGGCCTGCCCACAGTTGACCATACCACAGGCATGAAAAACATTCTGTCTAGACTCCTGAGCCAGTTTATGTCAGGCAGTGTTTTACCTATTGTTGGTAAAATGGTCATTTTTGTGTGTATTTGATTGTATTTGCAAATACTTTTCAAATACAGACCAAATACAAATACGCACCCTTTTATGATTTTCAAATACAAATACACAAATTTTTTGTATACAAATACATATTTGAACCCAACCCTGGTATTTACATGTGTCATAGAAATGTAACAGATATTTATGAAACTATAGAGACATGCGTAGCAGTTAGTAAACACTCCTGCCTGCTTCTTTGTGGCAGAGTTGTGATGTGACTGCTCTGTGAATAATGGCAACTCTTTTCCTAATTCACAGAGCAGTGACAGCAAGGCTTTGCAAATAGCCAGTGGGTTTACAAAATATCCTAACTTTTACAGTTTCTTAAGTAGTTACTAAATAGAAATGGTCTGATTGGTCAATATTTCTGTACATATTAAGCAACGCATTTTAGTTCCATGTGTATTATTTAATTATGGAAAGCATTGTTCATAGATATTGTTATCTTACATGACCATAGATCCTACACTTGTTTAAACAAAGACTGATTGTGATAGTGTATTTTGTTATGTGGGCCGACATTCCATTTTCAGTTCCCATCATGGATTTCTGTTAAGTGGGTTAAAACATCACCCCCTCCAACACCAAACAGAAGTCAGAAGTTTAGCCTGAGATGGGGATAACCTACAACTAAAGAATACAGTATCCAAGTATTACAACAATACAATACAATAACCTTTAATAGTCCCCCAAAGAGGAAATTCTTGTGGCAAATATTCACATAACACAACGACATTAGTAGTGACAATTAGAAGTGACAGTGCAAAGTTGTAGGAAAGTAGTGCGCCCCATTGTATCCCCCGATCCTCCCCGATCATTTTCCCCTCCCCGATTTCGCGTTTAGTAGCCTAACAGAAGTTGGAAGAAATGTGTTTCGATAACGGTTCATGCGTGTTCTTTCGGAAATGTACCTACAACCAGATTGTGCAACATAGTAGAATTCGTGCAATGGGTGAGAAGTGTCCTTTAAGATGTCCCTTTTTTTCATCATATATGTTTCGTAGAGTTCATCCACTGTAGGGAGTGTCGAGCCAATGGTTTTGCTGGCTGACCGTACTACATGATCTAGCAGCACTCTATTTTTAATTGATAAGCTTCCACCCCAACAAATTAGACAGTAGCATAGGACTGACTGGACCGTAGATTTATAGAAGAGACTCGTTATTGTCCAACACACATTACATTTTCTTAGTTTTCTGACGAAGTAGTTCCGTTGACAACACTTCTTTTGAATGCGTTTCGTGTTCAATGACCAATCAAGCTGGTTGGAAATTTCGATGCCTAAGTAGGAGTATGAGTCTACTCTCTCTACTACCTCTCCGTTGATGGATAGT
>JAODUO010000099.1:452500-525000 GCA_025642075.2 Ridgeia piscesae | reverse complement strand
GAGACATGGCGAAGTACACAGAAGACACTAAAAAGAATACAGACTACACATAGAAAATGAAACAAAGAAGAGAAAATGGAGGAAACCTCCAGAAACCACCACCCATCACATGGAACCCCTCGGGGAGGAGGCGAAGAGGTAGGCCACGAAACACCTGGCAAAGAGATACAGAGAGAGAAACAAAAGAGATGGGATACACCAGGAGAGAGATGGAGAGGCTGGCCACGGACAGACAACAGTGGTGTTCCTTGGTCGATGGCCTAAGTAAACAGGCATAAGTATGTACCATGGCCGCCATAAATCCAGGTTACCTTGTTTGAAAATGCTGTTGCAATAAAATTCAAGATTAAAAAAAACTGTTCAATTAAATTATCATTAAGAAATAAAATTATATAAAAACATAAAAGTAAGATAATAAAATAGGAAAGAATATAAATAAGTAAATAAATATATATTAAAAAAACGTCAAATCTAGTGACAACATTATATGAGAGTCAAAGTTCAGGACAAGAAGACTTGTTTGAATAGGAGTCTTAAACTGGTACAGAGAGTCACATTGGCACATATCGCATGGAGATTCATGTTTTAAGTGTGGAAAGCGACATGAACCAGTCTTGATGCGACTGGTGTGACATGTCTGTTGTTTCCCCCCCCCATTTACACATCAAATGTACCTTTTTTCCAATATTTGAAAAGACTTTTCCAACCATGTTATATGCCGGGCAAGTAATGGTCTGGGTGAATTGTGTATTTGTGCATTGCAATTGCACACAGTATTTTTATGTTACATTTCTCTTCATATTTTGAACACAGTTTTTTAATACATGCACCTCTTATTTGTCTGCAAGTGTTATTTATGCATAGCAAGAGTTCATCATATAATTGGCATTGTCATCTGTGTGTGAGGTATAATCATGTATTATATTGTTGAGAAAGTAACTGCCAACACGGTTTCATGCAGAATGTGTGTTGCATAACATTAATGCACAGATTATTTTGATAGCCTTTTGCATTGCTCAAAATATTATAGCTTCCTTACCATATTGGTGTGAGAAGGTTGTGGTTTGAATCAATATAAAATTTTTGGGTACTTCTGAAGTTATCTAGAATATTCTGTATGGTAGTGATCGTTGAAAGGGTGCTGTGTAAATTTCACAATTTTGTTGATCATCCCTGAGCGTGACTGTTTATTTGTTTGTTTGCAGTGTTTTGGGTCTGACGGCAAGTTGGTGCTTCACTACTGTATGACGCAGGCATGGGGGTAGAGTGAGGTCGGAGGTCAGGAGGTCAGGCAGAACTCAGAAACATGAGAACACTGCTGCTTCTTAGACACGTGGTCAGTCTGGCCATTTCATATAGGGAATTGACCATTGTATATACACAGGTGGCAGTTTTACCTCCCAGCATCGCTGCCAATGTACACATCATTCAGATACAATACATGTTTTTCTTGACTTGCCAACTCACGATACCCCTAATTAAGGGGTGGTACCCCTAAGGAAGGTACCCCTATCATAATAAATTTATACTTCAAAATATGTTTTTATTTTTTATGACAAAGAATGTTTATTACCCATCCACGTTCTAATTAAAATGTATGTCCATATCCCAGCATATTATAAAAAATCCATATCCCAGCATAGTATACAAGGTAAATGTGGTATATGTTTTGATTTGTACCAACTTTAAAATGAGACTGGCTGAGTTGGTGGCTGAGCTGTGGAGTTAGCACTGATAGTTACAAATTACAGCGTTTCTCCCACTTTATACATGTATTTTAGTAGTTTTGGATTGTTTGTTTGCTGAGTAGGTACGCATTTCTGCCAGTCATAACATTTGTGGAATTTGATGTTGTTTTGTCCTGTGTCCAGAAAGATCTACGAGCATTAATACCTGGTCCATTGTGATGGGTCTCATATTTAGCTACATGTCTGTCAAGTATTGAGTCAGTATTTTGAAGTAGCCTAACTAAAAGGTTTGGACTTAAAGGGATACTCCAGTCAGTGAGAGGTCCCCAGTTTTAACTGACATATATACTATGTTGGATGTGCCAAGTAAATGTGATCAAAGATCGTTAATAAATAATTACTATTGTTTAATGGTATCAAAAACATGCTATCTTAGATTCAGGGCGCTGCCATCTTGAAGTTATGCGCTAGTGACGTAAGCCAAATTGTTTACGATTGGCGGAATCTTCGCTAATAATTGTGATAGTGACGTAAGCAATCCGCGATGTACTGGATACATCAGATACCACTGGACAGACATAGGATGTTCGAACGTGTATGTGCCAGTGACATAAGCGTTTACATCACTGGTGCATAAGTCTCAAGATGGCAGCACCCTGAATCCAACATGGAATGTTTCTGGTACAA
Organism: Ridgeia piscesae; assembly: GCA_025642075.2. Lineage (NCBI taxonomy): Eukaryota > Metazoa > Annelida > Polychaeta > Sabellida > Siboglinidae > Ridgeia > Ridgeia piscesae. The sequence continues at coordinate 522,625 of JAODUO010000099.1, read as the reverse complement.
TTATAGTATAATTAATTGTTTGTTTATTAACAATCTTTATACACAATTACTAGGCACAACCAATATATTATACAGATGTAAGTAAATGGTGTGAATCTCTCACTGACTGGAGTATCCCTTTAAGTGCTATGTTGTTTTTTATCAGCTTACAATGTTAATGACAATCTGTACATTTAAGTTTGTCACACTGAAATAATATCTGAATGGTGTTCATAGGGGAGATGTCAGAGTGTGCGCATGTGTGTGTGTAGTGAGGCTATTAATAAATCTATCAAATTGATGATGTGTATATAATATATGTATATAAAAAGTACATTGCAACTAATAACACAGTGCATGTAAATGTGATAATATATATATATATATATATATATATATATATATATATATAATATATATACATATATATATATATAATATATATATATGTTGATGTGTATATATATATATATATAATATACATATATCATGTGATTATATATATATATATATATATATATAAAATATGTTGATGTGATGATATATATATATAATATATATATATATGTTGATGTGATGATATATATTTTTATATATATATATATATATATACACACACACACTTTATATATAAATTATGATGAAGATAGAAGTAGACACTGATGGCAGAAAAACAGTTTTCTGTTGTAATAATCAGAAATATTGTAAACAGACTGTTCCATTTGCGATGCCTACTAATGGCAAGTCTGTAAGAACATTATAGGATGGGTCAGTTGTTTGCCAACCTTGCCATGATAGAGTAGGACATATTATACGTTACTGAACAACGTATTCCTCTGTTTCTGAAGTATCCCGAGTTGTATTCATAAATACAATCAACAAAGCATTATTCGTGTTTGACTGTTTATTCGGCACTGATTTCCAGGTCCCATTTAAATGGGTGATCAGCATTCCAGTGCAGTAATGGTCTACGTAGGGCCACTACAAACACAAGTACCGGTATATTCAACCAAATGTGCATTTACGTTTAGTGCTCAAAACCTAGCAGCAGTCAGATCTGTTCCTCTTTGGTTTCTACCAAGAAAAGTTATCGTTAAGAAAAAATAGCTGTTTCGAATATTCATAATATTCATCACTTAACTTTTATGCCATGGCTTGGCCTGCTGCGTCGACACTGCTGCCCCCAGCGGCCTTCCACCGCTACACTACACATATCCGTTCTTTCCCCATCTCTTTCCACTCTTCATGACAACTAGATTCCTTTTATATCTTCACAAGTAGTTTCCAATGAAACGTCTACATTATGACCATACATTAATACTGAAACTGTGATTCAGGAATAGCTTCCCTAGTTCATTTATCAACATGCCCTATAGGAGTCAAACCCCCATTAAAGAAATACATTGTTTTAAAGATACTACCTGTTAATAACGTGACTTAAACACCACATGCCGCTATGGCACACAGTTTTCGCAACAACATCGACAATATAGTTCTGGACTGAAGAAAAACATTCGCACATCGTAGGCATGTGCTCAAGGCCGCTGATAGGACGACGGAGACGTGGCGAGTTACTGGTATCCCTGCAGGCTGAGAGTGGTGGGGTATCGCGTTCGGTGGGTCATGCACTTCTGGCGGTCGATGAAGATGCTGTTCTTCTTGATGGCAATCTCCTTCTCTAGACTCATGCGGTTGTCCTGCAGGTCCTTCAGTGCGTGCTCCGCATCGTTCAACTTCTGCATGAGCGCGTCGACGGAACGTGCGATCTCGTTCACCTCCGCCACAAGGCTGCAACACGACAAACACAGCTCTGTGGACGATGGGTTTACTGCTTCAGTGTAGGATTAATTACCACATGTTTAAGACTGGTATGATTATGTAGGAGTTGCTCTGTGGACGATGGGTTTAGTGCTTCAGTGTAGGATTAGTTACCACATGTTTAAGACTGGTATGATTGTGTAGGACTTGCTTGGTACAGCGGTTTTGTTGGACATGAGGAGTACAGCAACATGTTGTGGGTACGACATACAGTTGTATATAAAGTGGGGCATAAATTAAGAGATTTCTAGTCTCTGACTGTTTTGGGGCCGATGAAGCCCACAGTGGTAATGTTTCGACTCATGGACTCCTCACTGGCCAATGATGAACTCAAAGAAAGTAAATATGCATAGATTAAGTAGAGGATGCCTAATCCACATACAAGATTGCACAGAAATAACTTCAGTCAGGAGGCACATGATTGTGTATGAGTCTGATGGAAACCTGAGCAGGACAGTTTCACTAGACATGAGAACGTGTAGAAAATATTCACTGAGGAACAATAATAACACACTGTAGTACTAAAACTTCTATAGCATCTATATCCTTGCAAATCCAAGCTCAGAGATGCAACATCAAATAATAATTAACCATAGTCAACAATGGGAACATGCAAGAACCATCACTGGTGGCTTAGGATGGGAATGCAATTTCAAACAATTATGCCTTAAGTTGTTTCAAAATGTGGCTATTATTTCAGATGATTTTATAATGTCACTACATATGCCAGGGAGTTGATTCAAGATTCTTATCACAGCTACAGAGAAAGTATGTTTATCGATGCTGGGCTTAGTTTAGAACAAAAACTAGCAGAGACAGTGTTATTTTAGTGTCATCCAGCATGACTCTAGCAAGTCCTGACACGTACTGGTACTGCACTGGGTCTCGGCACAGCTCCACGTTGGGTCGGTAGGCGCGCTGGTGCAGTCTGGTCTGGGCAACCTTCATAGGGTCTTCCTTCGCCTTGATCGCCTTCTTGAGGTCCCGGATGTTGCTCTCCGTCTGGGCAATCTCGGTACACACCTGGCCGGGAAGAGACGTCATCGGTGATTCCATGCAGGTGAAATTGCATGAACAGGTTTGTAAAAACAAAAATAGAATATGAGCTCTGTACCATTCTTAAAATAAAAAATAAAGGTATCAACATAAATTTAATGATAATTTGTCATTTTGGTAGTGTATTTGTTTGACAGTGGAGTCTTGTACAAATCCAGTGAACTGGAGCAAAGTAAGAAAGAAAAAGTTTGAAGATGGATATGTTGGTAGTTTAGAAATGGCTTAGGTGTCATGAGAACAATAAAAAACAGCAATTTTTTTACATACAACGTTTTTACGTTCTGTTATTAAAACAATATATATGTAAAAATATGGTATATCACAAAGGGAGTGGGTTGTGTACTATCCACTAAGATTTTTAAGAATTATACTTAACATAAGCAAACTATTCAAACCAATTGGTTTCTTTCAAGAATAAAATTAAACCATTATGTACTGCTATTATAAAATTAACATAATTCCACTGTTATTGTGTCAACAAACATGAAAGTTTAATGCATTACCTTCTGTAGGTTTTCCTCGAGCTTGTTCTTGGCATCTTCAACTTCCTCGACACGTCGGTGGAAGGCGACATCAACTGAGTCGGCCTGTTCACGCATGTCACGTGACGTGTCGAGCAGAACGTTGTCGATGAGTGTGCGCAGCTGTATCGATGCCATGCGCTCGTGCTCGGCGCGCGTGATGTTGTCGTGTGTGAACTGCGCCCACGACTCTGGGGTCGACTGTCTGCAAGGCAGGTGTGATACAAGGTCATCGTATAATGACAATCTGTACATAGGATGTAAAATGTGAACTCAAGATGCTTAGTGCAAGATATATAAGGTTGACATTTTCAAATTGTTACACTACAGCCAGAAAGTAACTGGTACAGTCACTTTGAAATTCATGTTTTTTTATATCATTGTCTATCTGTTAGGCAACATCACTCCCTATTGTAAATCAAATTTAATGTTCTGTAAGAAGCACGATACATCAGTAATCCTCTAGGGGCAAAACATTACATTTGATTGACAATTGGGAGTGCTATCTCCTGATAGATATACAAGATTTAATTCAGCGAAATTATACTAAAAAAAGTAACACCAACCTTCTAACTAATAATGATATTCTATAATATCACATCCCTTCACTCAGTAAAATACAGCTCTATTATGTCATAGCAACCATGTCTGTTTTGTCTAGCCAATCACGTTCCACCATAAAAGTCATGTGACAATAACCTCAACACTTAAATATATCAGTATACAGTGTATAGATCTATGCATATGAAAAAACTATTTTCACAATTGTGTTTTCATCATAGCCTATGAAATTCATGGGCTTTGTCAAACCAAAAGGAATTATAGATGCTAAATTCTTTTGAATCAGTATATCAACAAGATTTCTATTAACCAAATCACTTTGTAACTTACATTTCCTGGAACTTGGCGGCAGCAGCAAAGAACTTTTTTGTTGGTGTGTTCGTTGCGCAGTCCAGCACAGAAAGTGTCGAGTTCATCTGCCTCTTTCTTATCACTCCAGTCCATCTCCAACTCATGCTTCCTGTCTCGGTTCCGCCTACAAGCACCAAACACTCTTTCCATCAATTCTATTCTACCCCATATAATAATCTACTTAAAGGACAACCCAAAAAAATAATATCAAATGTTCAAAAGTTAACCAGACTGGTGTTACAATTAAAGTTATCATGTGCATAGTTTTGCTGTTATAAGCAATCTACTTATTGCACAATCTAGCAAAATATGTTGGTATAACTTATATGTGAGATATATTTGTGAACTTTTAGAAGTAGTTAATATTGTTTATATATGATAACATTCCACGAATAGTTACCATAATGAAGAACCTTACCACATTAGTGTTAAAAAGCTTTTGAACTCAAACTTCCTCATCATTTGATATTTCAGTAATAACCCTGAATTGGAAAGGGTTATTAAACAAATGTATTGTGGCTGTTCTAAGCTACTTTTGAAGACAAACAATGAAAGGTATATTACTTGATCTGCATATCTGATTCTCTGATTGTTTTTCGCAGGAGATCTTGAACATTATTGATCACTTCCACCTCCTGCAACAAGAACAACAGGACACTGACACACAGCAAAGTCACAGCAATGTAGATATTACGACAAATGTTTAGGGGGGTGATGTTGACTGCACAAACAGGGGGGTTGACCCTCATAAACAGGTGGGAAGCTGGCTTCCAAAACAAGTGGGAAATTGACTGCCATAACAGGCAGGAATTCAGTTCCAAAAGCAGGTGAGAGATAGCATAATGCCACCCAAGACAGGCAGTGTTGTATCTTATGAACAACAGACAGGCCAGCAGATAGGCACTGTTCCTATCAATGTCAATGGAGACTGCTCCAGGTCGGTGCGTGATAATTCATTCATGTGCTTTAATAATGTAAAACACCATAGATAGTTAGCATGTCACAACACAAAATGTTTGCACATTGGAGATTAATCATTCTGATACACAACAACACATAATTGCTCTGACATTCATTGAGGATCAGAACAGGCATTGGGAGAGGCACATTTTTTTAATTTAGTTTAAGTAAAGTCTGAATCACATTGTTTGTGAAGACAGCAAACAGCTCACTTTTGTTTATGCTGCAATGCAGTACTTACCTCATTACAATTACAATCTGGTATTTTAGGATTACTTTTGTATTCATTCAAATGTTTTAACCCTCTTAGATATCTACAAGGTTACATGGTAATAAAGGTGAGATTCAAACCCATAATTAGAAAGAATGATTTCAAGAATAGGAACTCAGAACAATTGTCTAAAGCGACAGTCTAGCATTCAGGGTGGAAACAATTATTTTCTGATGGGTCCATATTTCTGCAGTGAGTTGATACAGTGTACATTTTCTTATGATTTTGCAGAATTGATAATTAATTCTACATTCAAAGCCCACTTACATTAAAAAAAACAGATTTTTTTAGATAAAAACTTAAGTACAACTAAATATATGTTTATATGCAGCGATACACTGGAAACCTGTACACAAATACTGTTTGTGTTGTAATTGTAGCATGGCTGAATGCTTCCAATATAAATTTAGCAACTGTTTCACTGAATTGTTATTGTTCTGAGCAATCACACAGACTGGATATCATGCTACAACACATTATCTTTAGTTTTATTTAAGCATGGAGAATTAAAATATTTAAGATTGGTGAGTTTTGATTTGAACAATAGGTAAAAAGATAATTAATTTATTATATAAAGCCTGATATCGAATCCTTGAGACAGCTCAATGTGCTTTTCACTTCATGGCTACAGGTTCAATTGAACATGTCAGCCATGATTTAGCTCAACATGGGAAGGGTTCAGCCACATCAGAATTACTGCAAAAAATTGTTCGTTCATACATACCAGAGCCAAGCGAAACTAGCGAAGTGATGACGAGAGACATACCTTGAGTAGATTCAGCTCGACGTCGTCTTGCACGAGGTCTATACCCTCCCTCCTCATCCGACAGTTGAGGTTGTCACTGGCGATGTGCAGCGGGATCTCTGTCGCTCTCAGTGCGTTCTCTAGCCGCTTCTTCTGCAGACACAGCTGGTCCGTCTCCGAGATGATATCGCCGACCTCTCGCTCCAGCTCCGACTTCCAGAAGTGTATGTCCTTCAGGCGCTCGCCGAGCTTCTTCGAGCTCTCCGTCTGGGTATTGTGCGTGATTGCATCCGTCTCTTTGATCGTGTCTTTCGACTGGTTGCGCACGTTCTCCGCGTTGTCTCGGTCGGCGAATGCCTGGTAGTATTTGGCATAGTTGGTTTCGTGCCACTCTGGCGGATTCACCTTGGCGCTGCGGTAGCCCATGGTGGAAATGCCCATGTCGTTGCCCACATTGCCGGTGTACGTTGTGTCGAAGTTGAACGTCGAGCCCTGGGGATACGGCGCCGCGGTCGGCTTCTCCGGCGGCAGCTCGCGGTTAGCCAAGGCGGGACTTATCACATCGGTCGCCATGATTCGGACTGCTGCAGGTTCTCAGCTACGTATGCGTTGTAGTTGTAGTCTTCTGTGTTTGTTTTCGGTAGGAAACCACCATTCGCTCACGCGGCTGTCAATTCAGTTACGGTCGCCAACGGTTTCATCACGGAAACATTTACCGTTGCTATGGAGCGTCAAGCTCCGTTTCTATCACGTGACGTTACAGCACGGCGCCACCTAACGGAATATTCTGTAATCGTGAGGTCTAAAAGGCGGATCAGTTCGGGCCCTGAGAAACTAAATCGGGATCGTTTTCCTGAAACACAATTCAGTAACTGTACTATAATTAAATATATAAATTAAATACTATATATATATATATATATATACTATATATATATATATATATATATATATATATATATATATATATAAACACTTATTCTGTGTAAGACTAGGCGGGAATAGACTTGATAACTTCAAAGAATGGTGATAACAATTGCACATTCACATATTATTAATTTGGTTGCACATTTACTTTCTTGATACATCATATCTATCACGGCAATGATAAAACACTGTTTACTTGTGAAAAAATTAAATTTGTGTCACTCCTACCATCTACTTCGACATGAAATGTCAATAAGTCTTTAAAAACACAAAATAATTATATAAAGAATGTTTTGCAAGAGCAATAACATAAATTAAAGATTAAAAAGTATCCCAATGCAAAATGAAAATAAATACATGTAGATAGACATGAACGCTGGAGTGCCTAACATTATGTTAATTGCATTAATTAGTTATTACAAACCATTCTAATGGATGGGATTATGAAAATTATTAAATTGGTATATCGTTAATTAGGTATACAGCTGTAGTTTAGCCAATGATTGGATTAAAGCTATACATTCAGTACAAGGCAATATATATGTAATATTACAATGACACTTGCTCAACTAAGCAAACTGTTACTTGTGGAATACCGCAAGGTTCGATACTGGGGCCTTTGTTTTTTATTATAAATTAATGACATTGCTGATGTCTCAAACTTTCTTTTTCCCATATTGTTTGCAACACTAGTTTTTAGACATGACAATCGTTTAGATGATGTAAGTAACAAAATTAATTGTAAATAAAAAATTCTAGTTTGGCTAAATGCCAACAAGTTATCTTTGGTAAGATCCAATATAGGATTATTTAGAACACTCAACAGAAAACTTGCCAAACCTACAAAACTTGACATCAATTAAAAATTATACAGATACAGATGTATCAAAATATTTCGGTGTTACTATGGATAACAAACTCAATAGGTCTGAACACATTAAGCAATTAAGTTAAATGTAAACTTTCTAAAGGTACTGGCATTCTCAACAAAGTCAAATGATTATTATCTAGATCATGATTGATCACCTTATATTACTCATCTTTATTCCCAAACGTCACCTATTGTACAGAAGTGTGAGGTAGTGCATTTGACACGTTGCTGAAATATTATTAAGATTCAAAAGAACGCAATGAGAATACTTGTATCAGGTAATAGATTAGCTCGTATTACACCTATCTTTAAATTACTAAATAATGTTCCAATTGTATTGTTGCATTAACATGGTAACTTGTCTTGACTAATTAATATTTTTACAATATATCAATTTGAATTTGTAAGAAATGTTGTTTAATGATAACTAGTGTATCTTAACGTCAGTCTGTGTCATTTTGTAGAACAATGACATGCATATATCATGTTTTGAAATAAAATGGCATGTATCTATCGCATTTTAATAACAAATGTCATATTGTATGTGATTTTTCATTAACAAAATGCAAAACAAGATTTCAAATGTTATCACCAATCTCTTTGATCTGATGTCATTTAAATATTTGAATATGATGCAAATGTTTTTGACTACCCTCTGAGGGTGAAACACAAAAGTGCATTTATCTCGAAATGTCAAAATGCAGATATTGCGTTTTGCCCTCAAGCCCTTCATGTTTAAACTGAATCAAGAAGTTACAATACAAGACAATCTATACAAATGTACATACCTATGGAAACTTTAGAAATAAGACTGCATTCGATCTATAAGAATAATTTTAAAATATTATATACTTTAATTTGTACACAAGACTTAACGTTATTACTTATTCAGTAACAAAGTAAAAAATTTAATGTGGAATGTCACATAATTATGTCTATATATCTTAAATCTATTAAATTTGTCTACATCTGTATGCTGCTTTTGTTTTCAATATTGAAATAAAATAAATTTTTAGATTGAAATATATAATAGGGAATATAACCGTATTATAACATTATGCAATGATTTTCCTTATTGTGCCTGCTTTGTCGTTGTATGTAAGTTGCTTTCAATTTATATGTGTAACTTGTATGATTATGATTTGTATGTATTTTAGAATTACCATAAATTTTGATTTGATTTGACATTATGTAATTATGTGAAGGGTTTCAGGGTAAATCGTGATGCAATTTTTTTTAATTTCAGAATAGATATCTTCAAAAGGTTTTGGCCATTGTTATCTGTCATTAGTGTAATTCTTAAACTATTCTAATACAACATACAGTAACAGCTTACAAGTTTTGGCTCCTGCTCTGAAGATAATGCACTGTCTACATATGTGGGTTTTTGTATAAAAAAGTGTATCATGTTTTGCCCTGAAACTCTTCATATTTTCATTTTGTTCCTACTTTTCATTCAACTGAAACTGATCTAGATAAAGTAATAACACATCTTTGTGACAATTACCAGTGCTAATACATAAAATAACAACAATACATTTCACCGAAAGACCCCCAAGTCAATTACAAGGATAGCTTTTATTAATTCTTTTAATTGTTATAATATACAATTTCATAACTGGCCTCTTGTATAACACATGCATAAGCAGTTGAACGGTGGCAACCGGTCGTAAGAACAACCTGCTATATTTTGTTGTATTTTTCTCAAACAACTTTGCCAGTAATGTACTCCATAAAATTACTTGCAATTCTCACAAGTTAATATTATTATTTTTGATATTATGCCTTAGTTCTACCATTACACCACTATTGCCATCACCACAAGTAACACCGCACCCCGCATGGCCATTTTGGCAAGATATTTATCGCACATAATCACGTTGTCTGGGCTATTTGAAGACACCCGTCTGTATTTCCTAGCATCACAATGATATAGTCAACATAATAATATGAAACATTCACTGTCACATAAACTGGTTGACCAGAATGATTTTCTTCAATAAAATATAATCAACTTTGTTACTTAATTAATTCAACATAATATCAGACACAACCAGAAAATGGGTCTCAGGCGACACCAAATGTGTATAGTATCCACGTTTCAACATCTAACGATTGTTTCATCGCACCTAGAATTTATAGAAGACTGGCTTACACACATTTGATTATAGAAAGGCAACATAAATTAGTAATATTATGTAAACGATCAAAGTATTATATAATAGAGAGTACATAGTCTACCGAGTAAATAACTGATTCTTATACGTAAATAATACTAAATGTAATTGCAACATAATACTGAAAGAAGCAACATGCATCTTTACAAAAGTATGTTAAGCCATATTGAAATTAAGATAATGACCTAGCACACATATGGCACATGTGATATCTATATTTCAATTTGACTTGGCCAACTTGGAAGCAGAGCAAAAACATCTCCCCCTAGGTTCAAAGTCTGCTGGCTTCTGCCTATGTAGTTTATTACCTAGGATCATTGGTCTAGTGATGCATTATGTAAAAACAACAATGATAGTCATGTAGTTATTTCTATGTAGCAGATGCATCACACGAGGCCTGTTACTGCGTGTATATAATATATATACATCAGAAAAAAATGGTAGTAACTTAATAACAATTATAGTAAATTAATAATGAGCTTACAAACAAAATTTATATGCAACCGTTGGAACATGTGCGTTTAGTTTGTTGCTCAGTGGTCAGGTATAAGTGAGCAGAAAATGCAATAACCTGTATAACATTCATCTAAAACTAAATGAATACAACCATGTGGATACCAGATTCACTATCACAATCCGAGTTTGTATCACAAACATTTGTCAAGTACATTCAACATATTTGGCACGCACTGTGCTGTGCATTATATAACATGCTGCAATTAAAAATGATCGGATAGTTGATAAAGTAAACATAAATGAGAACAAAGAATGGATTTAACTGATTTTCTGAGCCACAAACTGAGAGGATTTTGACATCAAAGTGATAAATAAAATTAGGATACAATAATTTCGAGAAAAAACCACATCGGTTTTAATTATATTCGTCCCAATTAAAGAACATTCCATCTGATGCAGTGAAGGTTCACTGATCTAGGCATGCTTCAAGCAACTCAGGTATCTGAACACGAGGATTTCGCCACCGTACTGACCAACAAAAAGGCGACCGGCATGATCAAGGGTGACAAAATTTGGACATGATATTCCGTTCTTTTTTGTCAGAAGGCACCCAAGGAACTGGCCAGATGGCGACACCAGGTAGATCTGATCGTTAGGGAAGTCAGCGACAAGCATGTTATTGAACGGATCACAGCACAGTGCAAAGAGACATTTCAACTGGGACTGTATGGCGTTATCTTGGCCATATCGCAGCAGCAATGTCCCTGCAGAGTCAAAGATGAAAATGCAATTCTGTTTGAAGTCTGACACGATAACATCATCATTGTCATTTGTGGCCACATAATGCGGCTCCTGCAATATGTTGTCGCCACTGGACGTGTTGTCAGGCAATGAAGCCAGCAGATCACCTTCGTTTGTGTATTTCAGGACGGAATGCTGTTCGGAGGACGTCACGAGGATCTCATTCTTGTTAGTCACAGCAAGTCTGCCGATGCCTTTGAACATGTCCTGCCATGTACAGACAACACTACCATCTGCAGCGTAGGTCGACAGCTGACCCCAGTTATCAGACATGAGAATCGACCCGTCATGAAGACAGACTACGTCGTAGGGCAGTCGGTTAGATTCCAACTCGTGACAATGCAACAGCCGACCATGGTGGCTGTAAAACATGATCCGTCCACTCGCCTCGAATGCTCCCATCTTGCCGACAACGACGAAGTCCTGGCTCTTGGTGATTGTAAGACTCACAGGCCAGGTGAGGTCAATGTTAAAGGATGCCACACGCTCGACATCTGCGCAGCTGATGTTTCCCTGAACCAGCGAGCCAAACAACTTCTCCAGGTGCGATTCCTCCTTCCTCTTCTCAGGCACGTCTAAGCGGATGTTAAACATCTCCACGGCGTGAAGGTCTGACTCTGCCTGGTGGATCAAATGAAGAAGTCTTGCTGTCATCTCACTGTAGATGTCCAAGAGTTGCACATCACCTGCACCACCAAAGTCACATGTTGTAGCCCGTTTCGCAAAGTCCAATGAATCACCAATTATCTTGTGTTGTTTCTTTGCACGTTGGCGGGTCTTTTCGTAATACTGTACGTTTGCACTGCAGACATTTTCCAGTTCATCCAGCAATGTTTGTTTGCGCATTTGTATCACACTGCAGAGATGATCAGCTCTGTTCTGAATGTCCGTCTTCATTTGTGTTTTGGTCATGTGCAGATGTTCACAGAAGTTATCAATCTGTTCCGCTTCATCATCATACAATGACATTTTTTGTTCAAGACGTCGAAGTAGTTGATTTATGTATTCCTTCTTTTGCTTTGCAGTTTGTGACAGGTCTGTACAGTTATGTTCACTGTGAGCAGCACTGCAACATCCATCACACATGATCATGTCACATGATGTGCAATACACACACGAACGTATGTTAGTCAGGACATGTGGACAACATATGTTGGAAGATGGGGTTGATTGTGGGCACCCAAATCAAAAGCTTTCCGTTTGTCTAGCACAAAGCCACCTTTGTCTTTGTTGAAATCAAAGTTGTTATTAGCATTTTCATTTAATTCAATTTGTTGTTGTTGTTGTTGATTCCCATTCACACTGGTGTCACTGCCACTGGAGTCGACTTTTTCTAACAACACTGGTGTCAACGCCGCGGAAGTCAACGTCTCCGTGTCTTCAGTGACATGGTCCTTTTCCGGTTGCTGTTGTTCTGACAATTCTGAACAGTTCGTTTCTACGTCAACGTTTAACTTTAAGGAACGGAATTGCTTGAAACCGGCTATTCCATCTTTCGGAATTTGGATTTTTAACTCGCACGCCGGACATGTAAATATCGAGTTGGCCGAGCTCTTACAGCCCAAGAACTCACTCAAACACTCCGGACAAGCCGTGTGGAGGCATGGCAACAATGAGTAGCAATCAGACGTATTTATGCAGAAGATACACGTAAAATTATTGTCACAAAGTCCAAACGTCGAACCATCACTATCGGCCATTTTCTTCCGATACCAACTTCCTTCCTCTGTCGCATCTGTAATGTTTATTTATCGACACGTTTCAACGAAGGGTGATCGCACATCCTTGCTAGCATTAGCAATGTTAGTTAACATATTTTATATAATTACATATCGGCTGTAATAATATGATTATATTCCTAGGTTCTTCACATTTACGTTTTTTCAGAAAGTACAAAAGCAGCATCCATTTCGAAAAAGGATCCTTTCGAAAAAAACTGGAACCGGTGCGGCTGTGCACGACCGGGAATACATCCGCATTTTAGTGCACAGCAGTGCGGACATGTCCACGGCATGCATGTCACATGATATACCATACAGTGTCACATGATTAAGGAGGAAGGCGTAAAACTTGGTAACAAAAATACGGGATCTCGGTCGCGCCAAAGTTCGACGAAGTTTCTAACGTGTCGTGATATAATTTGCTCAATTATTGTGGAATACACATCCAGGATGTACACAAACTATTTCATTGTTTCCCTCCTCGTATATGTTGCATACGAAGGGAGAGCACAGGCAGGATCCTTAGGTGCGTATTGCCATTGAACTTATTACAATAATTATAAGTACGGAGGCCTTATAAGTATTGCAAAGCCATTGAGTAATGATTAGCCATTTGTGTGTAGCCGTAGGCGTAGGCCTGTATTAAATCATTAGTATTATTACCTACGTAACTTGACATGTATTTCGTCATTATTAGTAAAGACCTGTTTTCAGTTAATTCTTGTAATGATTGTGACTATAATTATATAGCTATCATTGTGTCAGTGTGTTATCAATAATAAATTTCGCGCGCGCGTGCGTGTGTGTACATTATATTACATAGGTAGTTTTGGTAAGTATATATTTAATAACAAATAAGTACAACTATGTCTAAAAAAATTATCAAATAAATATAACTAATTACTAAAAAAATCAAATACATACAACTAAGGATTACAATTTTTTTTAAAGAATATTTATAATATAATGTAAATGATTCAGTGTTTATATTAAAAAATCAACACTTTATTAAGAATTACAAGAAAGAAGCTGCAATACTCACAATTATATCCTTGTATTTGTTTGCTTTTAGGTATGTTTTTACTTATATGTACATAAGGATTTATATGTTTGAAACTAAAATATAACATTAATATTATATTGACTGGTTATTATGGTTGCTGTTAGGTTCATCTGCTGAGCCAAAACAGAAGTGGAACTATGTTACTGTGCGTAAGGATGCACATATGTTCTGGTGGATGTACTTCAGCACAGCAGCGGAGGGATTCACCAATAAACCATTGATTCTTTGGCTTCAGGTACTTGATTAAGATGTTCCACATTATTTGTTCCCATTTCTTATATAGACTGCATCCATGTCACAGGTCTGTGGGGAATAAGCACTTAAATCTATGTAGGTTTAGTAATGTCAGCTTTATCTGCATGTGATAAACTTGTGTATTTGAAAATGTTGCGTTCAAACATGTGCAATTAGCAGAAAATGTATTAATGTGCAGGTGTAATAAAATAATAAAAATACTTTAATAATGATATTAATGTGTAAGTGTAGAGACCCACTTGCTTCACAGGCAGCGACTAATGCAGGGTGATATTTTTGTCCTGACAACACCATGAATCATGTGTGCCTGTAAATGTTACTAGTCCAGATAGCTTGCAATCAATAGTCATATATTAGGCACAATATCGGAATGTCCAAAACAGCCTTACATTTTGTATCCAACCCGACGATGAAGGCATTTCTCCTATCTGAGAGAATTCTCTAGGTGGCACCACGATAAATGAGTTTGTTTGTTGTACTTTCAGGTTTGTAGTTGATGTTTAGATAAAGGTGGTACAACTCATCACTATAATGTGTTACATATATAATATATTACATTATAAATGTACCTATTGATAAATATTGTAGAACAGTTAGAATATTAAAATGAAAGGTATTATCCATACAATCATGGGTAAATCTTTAAGCAGACCGGCTTTGTTCTGTTTTGGTTTGCACATACTGCTGTTAGTGTGTGTGTGTGTGTGTGTGTGTGTGGTGTGTGTGTGTGTGTGTGTGTGTGTGGTGTGTGTGTGTGTGTGTGTGTGTGTGTGTGTGTGTGTGTGTGTGTGTGTGTGTGTGTGTGTGTGTGTGTGTGTGTGTGTGTGTGTGTGTGTGTGTGTGTGTGTGTGTGTGTATCTGTGTGTGTGTGTGTGTGTGCGTGCGTGCGTGGGTGCGTGGGTGCGTGTGCATGCGAATGTGCACACACGTGCGTGTGTGAGAGTCTTTGTGTGTCTGTGTGTAGTGTGTGTATGTGTGTATATGTGGGGGGTGGGTGGGTGAGTGGGTGAGTATCTGTGTGTGTAGTGTGTGTATATGTTTGTGTGTGTGTGTGTGTGTGTGTGTGTGTGTTGTGCGTGCGTGCGTGTGTGTGTGTAGTGTGTGTATATGTTTGTGTGTGTGCGTGTGTGCGCGTGCGTGCGTGTGTGGGTGCGTGTGCGTGCGAATGTGCACACACGTGCGTGTGTGAGAGTCTTTGTGTGTCTGTGTGTAGTGTGTGTATATGTGGGTAGTGTGTGTATATGTGAGTATCTGTGTGTGTAGTGTGTGTGTATGTATGTATGTATGTATGTATGTATGTATGTATGTATGTATGTATGTATGTATGTATGTATGTATGTATGTATGTATGTATGTATGTATGATATGTATGTATGTATGCATGCATGCATGCATGCATGTATGCATGCATGTATGTATGTGTATTGTCTCTATTAAATACATATAATTTATATATATCTGTCTGTATTAAATACATATAATTTATATATATATATATATATACATATATATATATATATATATTGTGTGTGTATGTGTATATATATATATATATATTATATATATCAGATTAGCGAGTGAATAAGACATATTGCATGTGTCGTCCAGGGAGGTCCAGGGGGGTCATCTACAGGGTTTGGAAACTTCAAAGAGATTGGCCCACTGGATATCAACTTGAAGCCACGGAACACCACCTGGGTATGTCAGACAGTTACAGAATTCAATTAACCCGACATCACAGGTGAAGGGTGATAATATCAGCAGAAAGTTAACTGAATCAGTTATCTTTAAATTGACCAAATCTATTCCTAATGTTTTAACATAAGCAGGGCTAACCACAAAAGCCTTTTTTCAATGTTCCCATGGTACATATTACCATGGGAACATTGAAAAAAGGCTTTTGTGGTTAGCCCTGCTTATGTTAAAACATTAGGAATAGATTTGGTCGATTTAAGTAGTGCCCCATTGCAAAATATGGTCCTTATTGGTTATATAATGAAAATTATGTAAATCAGACATTGACAGTATATTTGTACAGAAATATCCAACTTGTACTAGTTAACGTTTATAATCCACCATTGTGCCTGTGAGTGTTTTTAATCTGACATTGTCAACATTTAAAAGTATTATTTCACGAGGAGGAAATTAGAACTAGTATGATTTATACGAGTACCAGGGTAGGTAAATATTGACAATTACGAATCATCCCAATGCATTATTTACAATATTGATTACTCTTTGTGGTAATGTTGAGTATGTGATTTACAGCTGTCATCTGCCAGCTTGCTCTTCATAGACAATCCTGTTGGCACAGGCTACAGTTATGTGACGTCTGATGACGCGTACACAACCAATGTCGATGAGATAGCATCTGATCTCCTAGCTGTCATGAAGGCATTCCTGGCTCAGTTGCCACAGTTCAGTGTAAGTCCTGTCTCTGATACTGTTGTATGAAGTGTGAACCTTACTGCAATGTGCAAATTTGGTTAGGGCAACAGATAACAATTGCCCTGTCCATCACATGACCTGTTGCCTAGCAACACTGTTTCCTAGCAACAAAGTCTGCTGTAGATTGTCAAACATTTTACGGACATTCTGGCAACAAAATTAAAAGCATTATCTGTGTTATATTTGGAAGTATACATGTCTGTTTGTAACTGGAATTTTGTGATAGTTTTTATTTAGGAGTGGGTGTGTCCGATGATATCTTTGACACAAAAACAAAAGCATTGTTGTCCCAAGAAAGTCATCATGGTGTCATAGTACCATTGTTGCTATGCATGAGCCTCAATTAATTATGTCATCTAGCAACGGTTTTAATTAGAACATATCTTCTTATCATGCTGTGGCAATTTGGCTAATAGAGAATAAAATCTTGATTACATTGAAAACCAAACATTTGCTGATGGAACATGATTGATGTATTCTTTTTCTGTGTTATACAATTTTTAACCTTTAGAAATGATGATGCGATTTCTATTTCAGAAAGTGCCATTCTACATATTCTCAGAGTCATACGGGGGTAAGATGGCTGCCTCCTTCAGTGAGGTTCTATACAAGGTAAGTAGCACATAAAAGACATTCTATGTGATGTTTCATTTGGGCCAAGAGAAGACCCCATATATTTCCAACTTGTGCAAAGTAATTAAGTGTGTTAGCTTGTGTGAAGTACAGCCAAGTGCCAAGGAAATAACAAATACTAGCATCAGGATGGAGCTATCTCACTCACCTGACAAACATGTCACATGACTGTAGTTAGTATGTATATTAATGAAAATATATGCAAGAGCAACATACACGCACGCACGCACGCACGCGCGCATGCACATTGTTTATCTGCATTCTGTAGTCATAGCTGGTCAACTGCAGCACTCTTTAACTTGCTGGATCACGACATATGTTTGCAAAAAGTCAAGAATCCACTTCTGCATGATGATTAGGAAGGATGAAAGCATTTTTTCCTATGTTACAAAACTTCTGATGATGTCATTTTCCAGTTTTGTCAAAGTTCCCTTATGTTCCCAGGCCATACAGGATGGCTCAGTGAAGTGTAACTTCAAAGGTTTCGCAATGGGAGATTCGTGGATTTCACCTGTCGACTCTGTGCTGACATGGGGCCCCTACTTGTATGCCACTGTGAGTACACCAACATCATTGGACCATCTTACTAAGATGACTTATTAGGAATATGCCTGATTAAATAATGTTCTCTGTTAAAGTTAGAAATTTTAAAAACCTAAATGTATTTTCTTTGTTTTTTTAGATGAACCCCCGAAATGTTGCATCCAGAGTTGCATATAGGATTAAAACATAACATGCCCATGTACACTGTGTACATACACTACATCGATTACAGTTAGATTGCTGCATCTTTATTGAGGAATTTGTTGTAGTCACTGGTTGACCGTGGAGGTTTGGCGGCCATTAATGCTGCTGCCATGGCAACCAAGCAAGCTGTAGATGCTGGGCAGTTTGATAAAGCCACACAACTATGGAGTGACACGGAGAACATTATTGAAAAGTACACACATGGTGTCAACATGTACAACATTCTGAAGTGGGGACCTTCCGCAAAGCTGCAAATCAAACACCAGTCTGCAATTGGTGAGTAACAACCATGTCGAGGTTTGTTTCATGTTTTCTAATTTGTTCACTAGCTAATGTTACTTTAACTTTTTATTTTATCAAAATTAAATGTAAGTAATAACTTAATACATGCAATCATGTCATGTTTGTCTGGTCGTTAATGATCTGGTTGTATTGTGATCCACACGTCTTGTGTGGGAACCATCTTCATACCACGTATGTGTCTCACTAATCTGCACTTTTCGTTTATCCGACCAAAAACATTGGGAACCAAACTGTGTGGGTGAAGTGAGAAAGGACTAACTATTTGGAAACTATATGTTTTCTGGAAAGACTTCTGGAGAAAATAATTATTTGATTTTAAAAGTTAATAGATGTTTTCGGACACTAACATAATTTTTACCATTTAATAGGGTGGTTGATTGCTAGGGTATAAACGCACGCAGTATGTTACTGAGCTGGGCTTTCCCTGGATCTTTTATGCCCTATTTTTTTTTTTTTTTTTTTATTTAAATAATAAGTTAAATGACCTTTTTATCACAAAGCAGAAGTATTTAATATACACCAAAAATAACATCATGTTATTAGAGTTACGTTTTAACCTGTTCTGTCAGTTTAAGGCAGCTTTTGGTCACCCATGTCTATACATAGTCTGCAGTGTGTTGAGAAAGTCAGTGACATCATCACAGGAGTTGCTGCAGAACGTGTTATTTTTAACATGAGGTGCTATTTTTGACGTTATTTCAGGCTGTGTTTACCTACAAATCTGTCACTGTGTGTACACAATAATATGTTTTTTTTGAGTTATTGCAATATTAATATTGCATAAGATTACATTCTATTATTCCTATTTCATGTAAATTCCATCATTGTAGAATAAAATATAATGATGAAATATAATTGTTTTTATTATTAAATTAAATATTATAATCTTGTATAATATGCTGCAGGATGTGTGCCGGATAATTTTTTTGAGTTATTGAACATTGTGAATGATCAATTCTG
The DNA here is from genome assembly GCA_025642075.2 of Ridgeia piscesae. Taxonomy (NCBI): domain Eukaryota; kingdom Metazoa; phylum Annelida; class Polychaeta; order Sabellida; family Siboglinidae; genus Ridgeia; species Ridgeia piscesae. The sequence continues at coordinate 503,001 of JAODUO010000099.1, read as the reverse complement.
CAATGTAAGTGGCCTTGCTGCTTAGCTATCAAACAGCTACATATATAATGAATTTGCGATGATCAAACTACAATAATTTGGAGAGTAAAAAACAAATTGTGGTTATATCCAGCAACAAGTGTTTAGTTTAGTGATATAAAAATATGACATTCTTGAATTGCATAATCAACCTAAAAGAACAATTGCTTTCCATGTTAAAACATAGGGCTGATTGCCATGTTTGAGGAGACATAGACATGAGTTTGCAGTAAGACTATATTTAGTGCCCTAATCGACACAAGTGTTAACTCTATGTATGTCAAGTTTCAGTGAAATTGAAAGTTTCATTTCACATTGCAAGTCAGTTACCTTATCTGCTATAAGGTGTAATTTAGTGATGTGTGTGCACCCAATATGTTGAAAATGTTTACTCTAGTAATTAAGACCAGGGTATCGGTTTAATTATTTAATAATTAATGTTTGCATTTCAGAAAGCTTGTATGACAGACATGTGTCAAAGTTGTATGACGACAAACTGTCAGAGCTGATGAATGGAGTGATTCGCAAGAAACTTGGCATCATTCCCAGTGATGTCATTTGGGGAGGTACGCTATGAAGACCATCTAGTTACACTGTTTTAGAACTTGTTGATCCTCAAGAACAAATGGATGATGTGTGTGCAATCTGTGCACTGTGCAACTTATTGGTTACTACATTCAGCTGTTACTTAACGTAATGGAGAATCAATTCAACTTGGTGTGACAAACTGCTTACAATATATCTGCCAACTTTTGTTGAAATCTGGGAGTAGTTTTTGGATTTTATTGGTTTTTTTGCTCAAGCGATTGATCAGTTCGATGCATGAACAAAATCCCCTCCATACATAACTTCCTCTAGACATAAGCCCTTACCGGACCAAAACCCCCTCATCAGTGATACTAGACTAAGAATGGTTAAACAAATAAGTACTTTATTTTTATTTCTGTTGCAAACATCAACTTTCTAGTTCCATTCATCAGACTGTTTATTTCCGCCGAATGCTGTGGCCAATTCCGGTTAGTGTCTTTGTCCTGGAGGTCTTTGGTCTGCCGTCGGATCCGTTTTTTGGGACTCTCACATCAGTCCTTTCGCAGCATCACGGTGGCCATGGCACCATCTTTTCACAGACTGTCAATGGCTCTCCAGATAGTCGGATGTGCATGACCAACCAGCGGGTTCCAATCCTCACGAGTTGTTGGTTTATGACCCTCCTCGTATTGTTGCATCATTTTACATACCAAATAATATATATACATGTATGTATATATATATATATATATATGTGTAAATATATGTATATAAATTAATAAATGTAAATAAATATATATATATATATATAGTATGCACATACATACAAGCTAAGTTTAATTATTTTGATAATTCTTGAGGCTCTTCAGTCTTCACTGGACTTTTGTTTGCATTGGTAATCTTCAGACCTTAATTGGTTACACTTTGAACTGTTTGGAGGTATCCTGATGTCTGTTTTGGGCCTAGTATTTGCTTAGCATAGTGATACTGGGAAAGTGTTAATGTTACCTGGGCAACTTCAGTGGTTCTTTGAAGCAGTCCCCTGCCAGCAGTTATTTCACACGAGGCAATAGGGCAGCTGACTTCCCATTCATTAGTTTCATCCACCAATTAGTTGCTGGGTAATATTTAACAAGCACCTTCATTATCCAACTTGTCTTGTTCACTAAACACCATTGCCTGTACAGCAATACTCCCATCGGTGTGAAAAATATCCTTCGTAGCATCACAAAAATATCAGATGCTAAATTCCTTTTCATTCAATTCCAAACCTTTCAAATCCAATTAATTTTGTTCTAATTATCGTTCCAATTCTGGAATTTAATTGATCAATTCCAATTCTGTTTAATCAACCACAGCCTACACTGTTTGTTTAATACCAGTTACAACCAGAGTTAACATTTCTTCATAACACAACAGAACTCATCCAGTACTTTGTCATCAAGTAAGTGATGTTTTACAGCACAGTCAGGGAAGGTGTTTGAGAAGCAGGCTGGAGACTTCATGAAGCCAGTCATCGACACAGGTGAGGACTAGTTGCTCTTCATTCTTCTACGCACTTTGTTAACACTCCTTTCTCAAATGCTAGACATTCTTTTCAAATCCTAACTACTATGAACTACGATGGTGAATCTAGGATGGCCGACAGCAAGTCCAAGTTTTACTCATCCAGTATTTTCCATAGTACTCCAGTGTTGCGCAAGATTCCGCTTATGTAATTTTTAAATTTCCTGACACCTACTTATCTCTAAACAGATCTCTGTGTTCACATGCACTCTGAATTTGCTCAAGTGGTGATATTGTCATACTAAATAAATATTTGCATGTTATCAAAACTTTTGACTTCTCAAAATTATGCATGTGTACATTTTATTAATACTGTGTGAATGCGAGTATTTTTGACACTATCCCACACAGTAGGACTAGGAATGGCTGTTTATGTGTATGTTGTTTATGTCTGTTGTGCAGTCGACAGAATGCTGGAGAAAGACGACATTAAAGTGGTCGTTTACAGTGGCCAGTTGGATCTCATTGTTGACACCCTTGGTAGGTTTATCTCTCGTTACACCTTATCACTTAGTTTGTGGGCATTATTTTACAACAGTAAACTACAATATATGATTCAAGTATATATAGCACCTGGCAGATATGCCTGTCATCACTTTTTTGTGGTAAAATTACAAACCACTTTGCTAAAACTCGAATCTATCTTTGAACAGATAGATACAAGTTTTTGTGCAATACAAGTTATAATTTGAATCTCTAAATATTTGGTCAAGGGTTTACATAACTCACAAGCATCAGGTTAAACATGTAATGTTGTGAACAGTTCATTGATGTCTGCTTGACACCCGCTATAAACTCTAAAATATGACAAAACCCTTTTGAAGAAAATAAGGTGTTACTATCACTCGAAATGGTTGTAGATTAATCCATGATTATAGTTTAATGCATTCTTCAAACTATCAGTGAACATAAATGTAATACTACCACTAAACTTCTCAACTTAACGTGTCCTTGCAGGTACGGAGGAGTGGGTGCAGAGGTTACACTGGCCAGGACTCAGTCACTATAACGCTGCTACACGCCACGAGATTGTAGGCAATGTCACTAACAAGAACGTTGCTTTTGTGAAAAGTTACAAGAACTTCTACTTCTATTGGGTGCTTGATGCTGGACACATGGTAGGTGTCTCCCAGTCATGTCAAATCATTGGTGTCATGCTACGCTACGGTTGTTTGTAAATGACTGTAAATTTGGAGTGTACAATATATACGAGGGTTAAAGGAATACACAATTGTTAGTTTCCATGAATGCAACACAAAAATAATCAAACTATCGGGAAACAAATATGTATCTTGGGTGAATATAAACCATCTTATTATCTACATTCCATTTAGCAAATTTTACTCATTTACTTATAAATTATTAATGGTAACAACTATTTAATTTCTGGTTTGCATGTCTTACTGAATGTAAGAAACAGCCAAATAGATAAAATATCCAACATAATACCACTCTCCGTCGGATGTTTGTAGGTGACGCTGCATGTAGGAAAAACAGCTATAAAATAATACTCAAAACAACATTCTCTACTCTCAGCTGTACAACACTTAGCGTCTGATGTTTGTGAGTTGCTGGATATATGTAGGATGTTATTCAACACGATACTCTACCTTCTGTTTTGAATGTAGGTGCCAGCGGATGTTGGAAACGTCGCAGTACAAATACTCAACATGATCATCTCTGACTGACAGATTTCCCAGTCAGCACTGTATCGACAAGAAACTGCATGCTGGGATCAAATACATGGATATGTGTAATGTTTGGTCTCAAACTTTGGTACCAAATGGGCCCCTGTGGCTAGACAGCCCAGCCAATATCATACAAGTGTTTAAGGGGACATTTATATTTGCATGTTTTTTTACAACCATTATAGTTTAATATACAGGTTGTAAATAGTTTTTTTTTATTACAGGTGTATTACATTTGAAGGGGTTGAAATGGGGTACTTTACAAATACTATTTTAAGTGTAATGTCACTTTTGAAGAATAAACTATACAGAAAACATCAACATGACTTATTCAAATAAAAAATCATGCTTACCCCGGGGTAATATGAGTCAAGTCAAATATAAAATTCTCAAACTATTCATCCAGCAAGTACCAGAGTTACCCTAACTCCAGTGTGTATTTAGTTGTCGATCAATGTCGCCCAGATGTCTGGTATTATTTCAGAAGCAAAGTTACTTATGTGTTAGCTGTATTCACAAGTGTCACTGCACGCTTGTGAATACAGCTATGTGACTGGGTAAATAACAAGTTGACAGTGGAATGCAAGCAACCAAAGAACATACCAGGGCAAATATACACAACAAACAAAACAATATTTTAATACTATTAAACCTTTTAATTCTGGTAAACGTACACAAAAAAGTCAAATTCCTTCATTAAAAAGTGGCCATTCCAACACAATTACAATTCTGGAAGAAAAATATTGAAGTCTTCTGCACATTGCAACAGCAAATGTTATAAACGAACTGTGTTATCTTGACGTAGACAACTACAGATAAACGTTGAATTATTCATGTATTGCCACAATAAGGAGAATGTCTGGCCTGGCTTCACAGTTCCAGTTGTGACGATGTGCATTCTGATTACTCAAGTTCTGCTGTGGCAGTTGAAAGGAGACGTTTGGACACAAGTGTATACTGCTGCTAGTCTGTCTCCAGCAGTCTGTGGTCAGCTGTGGAATGTATTTAACATCATTCAACAAACTATAGCCGTCTGGCAGTTGCAAGAACCTGTCCAAAGTCACCAATCCAAAGTAATCCCCCTCAAAAATTGCTCCATTGTCTGTACATTCAGATGCAGCCGCACTTCCAGTGTTTGTAAAAATAAACCAGATCTGAGACGTTTCAACAAAGTAGGATAAAATAAACCATCCTAACACAGGTCACACTGCATTTCTTTCTATGTCGGTCCGTTTCTCCATTGTGCGCAACAAGCATGGTGGGTCAACTTGCCGTTACTTTCAAAAATATAAGGTATTTGTATCATATATAACTTATGAATCTGTGGCCTGCCTAATGCCAAAAGGTGGAGTGTTCAGCCAATCGAGTGTATATTTTGTAGAAATGTTGGCCCAAAACGTTTGCCTTTGTGATGGACATAGCAGTCAAGTTTCAAGTGACTACTGCATTTATCAAGTGACTACCAGATATCTCACCACCTCATGTCATCTACGAATTTCACTACTATGAAGACTACCGGTATTGGCAAAACCGAACATAATTTTGATTTTAAAACAATGTAACTAACACTGGATTCATTATTTGTAGTTAGAACCAAAGTTATTGCCATGCTAAAAATCCTGAAATGCCAGGACCCTCTTGGTGTGGTTCATGTGCAGAGGAAACTGTCACAATCAAGTCAACTAGTGCTAGAATGCGAGTCTTGTAGGAGGATGTAGATGTGGCATGGCCCGGCACCTAGACACAATGGGACAGACTACACCCTGCATGCTGTGCTTACCTCCCGTCCTTCAAGGACTTACCTAGACAAGGAGCTGGGAGGAGCACCCGTGGCTGTTAGGGTGACCCGCAGGACTGGGAACAAAGAAAACGCTCGCTCTAATATCACCACAGGTGGCGCCACACACATACACGGATGATGACTTTGTCAGTCGCTAATTTTTTATTAATTAAATTTACAGCTTATGCCACTTCCCCTCATTCAAGTCTTTCTGAAAATAATGCAAAATATTCTCAGAATCTTGCAGCTACGTACATCCATACAAATAAAACATTTACCGCAAAAATTTACATTTATGCTGATATATTACGACTTTTATTTCCAGTGTTTGTTTTCTTTATGGTAGGAAAGCTATGCTCAACATGGATTTCACTAAGGGTTTAATCAATCTCACTACTTTACTTTACTAATAACACCCATGCTTGAAAGTTGGAGTTATTTTTAGTTAGAACCGTCCAAATGCAACAGATTATTTTCAGTTTTAAATATTCACTAACATTAGGTTTTGTAGAATATCGAGAACAAATATAAAAACAAGACACATACAGAAGAACATAAACCAACGGATATACCCCAAACTTAAACCAGCTTTTGTTGTAAAATTCTGTAATTAATTATGTACGGAATACAGACAACTCTCAAGTTGTTCAGCAGAAGTCACTGTAACTTTAGGTAAATAAATAGCATCTCGTCAAAGTGGATTACAAATTCATGCAACACACGACATGAAAACGAGAGGAAGTGTGATAAATAGACTAACAGGAAGCGATGGTTTAGCGATGTCACCAACACAAGTGTTGGGGGCGCAGGGCCCAGTAGCCGGCTACAGTGACTACGACCGACATACACCACTTGCCTGTGGCAGTGACGACGCGCCCCGTCCATAAACCCTCGCTTCATATGTACCTGGGGTAAACAGCACATGCAGCATTCAGAAGAACTCTACCAGTAAATGGGTAGCGGTGTTTAAATAAAAACTAAAATCTTCACAGGAAATAAAAAGGTACCAATTATAGGGCATAGACGAACAGATTGAAGCTGTCCAGAAACATTGTCACACTTTCAAACAGACTGATAAATTATTAGGATGGTAGTTAGAATGAAATGTTTAGTTACGTACTATATGGTACTATACATTTCAGGGTTTTAGAAAAGTGCACAAACCCTATGGGACTAAGCAAGAATTGCCTCTTGAAAACTCACTTGCTATGCAAACTATAAACGGCCAACAAATGTTCCACAGAAAGTTGTTTTCCAGCTGCAAAACTAACACTCAAAGTGCCCTCTGGTGATATTATTTGAAAATAATCGGGTCTATCAGATATTACATTCAAAGGTTTAGTCAGGCAAGTAAATTAATGGGTCAGTGGCTACAATGACACACACTCTGTATGATTAACGTTATGCAGAAAAGGGAGCCTCTATGGATTTTGTGCGAGCTGTGGCCACTGTTAAGGAAAACTGTCACCAACACATTTGTTGGGGGCACAACGCCCAACAGCAAAACGGTATTGCTGTGACAAGTGTGTACACTTGCCTTTCACGAGTCTTACTTAATGCATGGACAGTCTGTGGCTATGAACACACACTCGCCCTTCGCTCTTGTCTACCTGCATGTAAATAACAAGAACGCTGCATTCACTTTGGCTAATATATACGCAACTGATGGAACCACAAAATGCAAACCATTATATTACTTTTTTCAACCATTATTAAAGGTGATTTATTTGTCTTTTCTATTATAATTACGGCTTTGGGCAAAAAGCTAGGTAGTTTTAAATAAATTTATATTGAAAAAGTTAACGAACGACTGATTATTTGTGTTCAACTGTCGTACTCGTATTGTTTTGGTAGCAAGAATGCTTGAATTACAGGGGGATGTCCTGAATGTGCCAAGAAACTCAACAAAATAGCAGAATTGTAAACACCACTGCAAGAGTGAATGCAACCCTGAATAAGGAACCCATTTAAAAGAGGTTATTGGCAAATCTAGTGCAGTTATTTTAAGAGGTCTCAAGTCCACGAGAATGTGCAGAAGAGAACCTTGCAACCAATGAAAACAGAAACTTGTGTCGCCAACACGTGCGTTGGGGGCCGGTAGCCCAGCAGCCTCATACGGGAGCTATTTGGCTGCGACGTCCAAGACTTGCCTTGCATGTAGAGATGTGGCCAAGGGCCGTCACATTACTAGCAACTCCACACACAGACGTAACATGCAACAAACACTTGCCTTGCAACCACAAGTGGTGAAGTGATTCACTTCTTCACTAACTCTACCACTCAACTTGCCTGTAGTGACGGCCACCGTTTCACTGTTCCAACTAAACCCACTTTTTCTTTTAGACTCAAGACGTCAGAGATGCATTTCATTACTATTTGGATAGTTAGGATAATTTCTCCGCTCTCAGTCCAACATTCCGACACACTCACAAATACGCTCATTCATAACCATCACTTGAACCACTTTTTATTACACGTACAATATACACATGAATTGTTTATAATAATACAGCCCTTCGTAATTCATGTGGGTGTCTGTTAACAGCGTACCTTGTTGCACACCCCGTCGCACTGGGTACGACAAAAAGAACGTAAATGCCGTCTGCACAGGGACACATCGCCCAGACACCATCGCAAGCAAACTGATAAAACCATTTCCAGCCACATCTTTTCTTTTTACTGTTACAAACATTGCACTTATGAAAAAGTTAAACTCACAACGTTGACATGGCTATTTGCAAACTTACCAGTAAAAGAGCTTTCACAATTGAAATCAGGTCAGCATGCAATGTTTCATTCGTGCGTATGCACACAACAAATTACTACAGTAACATGGATTCTGCGGAAATTGTTGGCAAATTTCTTCCATGATAAATGAAGACAGTTGGTTTCCCAGCACGTTTCCGGCACAAAACCGATGCACGTGCACCTCGGCGATAGGTGTGAAGTTAAAAACCGAACATACCTTTGTAATAATACAACTCGAATTGTTCCACTCACTGCTACGTGCAGCTGGTATAAGGTTGAACCCTGTAAAACATGCACCAATGTTTGTGAGAATGTCCACGTTGCCAAACCTTGTGTCCATCGCCGAGTTGTCTATGAAAGGAATGCTTACACGCGAACTGGACTGCGAGACAACACAGTATTAGGGGCGGGTACCACTACTTAGCTGTCTCTAGCTCGATGCCTTGCTCTAAAATCTACATCCTGGCTGTGACATAGGAGGTCGCATCATGCCGGGTGGGTACGGGTAGGCCATTGACATCGGCATTGACTGTGGTACTGCTGCCATTGGCGGCATAGGCGGCATGCCTGGTCGTGGTGGCATCATCATCATTGGAGCACCTGAACAGAAGTTAATGTCACATGATGTAAAGTATTATGGTTACATTTTACCAACGTATTTGGATATTTTACTAGACAAACTATATTTTGTATCTATGCACGAATACTTGTGTATTTTTTCTTCTATATATTCATTTATTAAAAAAAGTTCATATGTACACATAAAATAAATTAGAAAGTACAATACATAAAATACAATTAAAAAAATTATGAGGTACAAATAAGTAGGTAATAAAAATAAATAAATCGTGAAAAAATATGAATAACTGAAAAAAATATTATTAAAAATAGGGTCTAGTATTTGTACATAGAACTTCCAAAATGAATATCTGTATGGAAGTAGTTAACAAAGACGGTTTTTAGACTGATGAAAACGACATAAAAGGCTACATATTTTGACGAATGAATGCGTTCATTGAAAGATTTAATGTAGTCGGCGGCAAACGTAAAACTTGCACATCTTGATGACAAGTTAGGTAAAATTCCGAGACTGTTATTGTATGTGACGGTAATGCGTTTCAAGCTCAGATTTGTTAATTTGCACCGTAATTTGCAATTCATAGTATAAGGTGATGGGCAGTTATTGAGATCGACACAATCCTGGCCACTGAACATGAGATGACTTTGTGGTTAACTGCGTCAGCTTCCATTCCAAACAATGACAGTTTACACTGTGAATGTTTTGTTCGCTACATAAGCCACGAGCTTCCAACCATGAACACTCTCTAACTTAAATGCAATCTAGCAGGCACTACACTTTGAACTGTCAGCATGTATATTCTGTTATTAAACATATCAGATATATATTAAACACATCAGTTCACCTGAGCACTTCACATTACCTGGTTGCATTGGCATAGGCATCGACATCGACCTGGGTGGGCCACTCATCATGCCGGCCGGCATGGACATTTGAGGCGACGCCATAGAGGTAGCTGGCATGGGAGAGACAACAGACGTTGGCGCCCGGTTGCCTTCCATCATCATCTGGTACTTGGGCAGGCTGGCACGCATCTCCTCCTGGCAGAACAGTACATGAACACATCAACAATCTGGTTAATACTCATTTAACATAGGTCTGACAGTAGCCATATTGGTCAACATAGGGCCCAACAGGGCAACCTGAAGGCTGAGGGAATAAATATGCAAAGCTTTTAGTTTTTCATCAGTTTAGACCATCACGGGCATATACAGGCATAAGATTTACTTTTACACCCAACTCTCAAGATCATAACTCATAGTGATGTGATGCAGTTGCTGATTACTGGTAGACACCATGACTGTTGTGTTGTACTTAGTATTGTACACTTGTGTATTGTACACTTGTGTAGTGTACACTTGTGTAGTGTACACTTGTGTAGTGTACACTTGTGTAGTGTACACTTGTGTAGTGTACACTTGTGTAGTGTACACTTGTGTAGTGTACACTTGTGTAGTGTACACTTGTGTAGTGTACACTTGTACTCGGCTATTACAGCTTGCATTTTGTCAATGTGACTTTACACAATGAGCACGTAGAAAATAAAGACAATTAATTCATCATTACATCACATTTCCTCAATAATCAATTAATACAACAACCGAGCACGTGTAGCACTGGTGTTCACATGTGGAACATAAGGCATTCAGTGGCTGTAGTCGACAAAATAAAAAGCAAAGACAATTGCAAGTTTAACTGGTCACATTGAAAAAAAAAAATTTTTTAGATACACTTAGCTCGGCAAATAATTGCATACATTATCAAAACACAGTACATAGTTCTCAGTTCCGCACATAAACATAACCAATACGTACGAGTGAAATATCCTCATCTGGATGCACGAGCTTGATCGCCATTCCCGAGCTCGACTCTGGCTTCTTGATGGTCGGAGCAGCCGATATCGTTGCTTTCGCTGATATCGACGTTGCCATAGAAACTGAGGAAGCAGAGGAGGTGGAGTAGGCAGGGAAGGTTGGACGCACCATCCCCGAAGCAGAGCTCATCCCTGGCATCGACATTGTCGGCTTGAAGTCTGGCCCGACCGGTGCAGACGACAGTGTGACCTTTGTCTGTCAACAGACACGCAAGTAATGACAATCACTGGGGACGTTTACACAGTAATAGCAATAAAACAAACCATTCATGACGGTAGTTCATGACTTTCCAACAGGCTTCAACACAACCTAAGAATAAGTTAAACGCTGTTTTGCACTTGTGTTGTTAGGTGTATACCTAACAATGTCTGACAACTGCTCACAGAACACAAAGGGGAATAATTTCTATGTAACTTGCTTAGAAACATCTGTGACAATCCGTCATGTCAATTCATACCTGACCAGCAGCAGGGAACAGTGGCTTCACTGGCATGTTTGTCGGCATCCTTGACATGGTCGATGGCATCATTTGCATTGGCATGGGTGGCATAGGACCATTCGGCACCATGTGTCCCATTGGCGGCATACTGAAAAGCAAGATTTTTCAGTGAGATAATGGGAGCATTTGAGTGTTACTGTGTACGAATAATTATTATGATTATTACGCAAACCACCAAAACCCACCAGACCCTTGTACACACAGTGCCCAGAATCAAACGCCAAATCCACAGCTGCCAGGCCTTATGTTTACTGATTTAGATTCTACCTTTAAATTAAGCCAACCAGTGGAACCTGGTAATCTAGGCTATATACAGGTCAAACAAACACATGGTTACATAATCATATTGAAAATTCTAAATATGCATGTAATGACAGAGTTAATGATAACCCACATATCTGTCGTGCTGTCTGTTTGGTGTGACTGGAGAGAATAAAGAATAACACTTACTGTCCCATTGGTCCCATTGGTCCCATCGGACCTGCCAAAAGAAACAGTTCCGTATACAACTAATGCAGAGTGAAATACAGTGTAGTCTAGTTACATACAAACAACATAAAACTGAACAATTTATTCATTGATGAAATTATACCAAAACAAAGGAAACATCACAACAGAGGCTGTTTGGGAATATCTTCATATGGGATAACTTCACATCCATCTTATATATATATATATATATATATATATATATATATATATATATATATATATATATATATATATAAATAATTTCACGGCTCTTGAAAGGAACCTGAACACAAAATTCTGATTACTCTAGAAATGAATCCACATTGGGCCATACCCATTGGTGGTACTGGACCCATATGTCCATGCATCATATGTGGCATGGGGGCCATGCCGCTGGCTGTTGTTGTTGGCATTGGAGGCATGCCAGGTGGCATGGTGCCAGGAGTAGGAAGCAGGCCAGGTGTGGTGTACGTAGAAGGACCTGCTTCTGTTTCTGATTTCTTCGGCTGAACGCCATCTGCAAAACCAGGTACACCAACTGAAACACCTGTCAGTGATCAGCCAGGTTACTGGACACTGAACGGACAGTACAGCAACTGAATTACTTGACAGCTGACCAAATGATTTTGTGTAAAAAGGTGCTTGACTAATTAAGTCCATGACCCAGATGAACTTCACTTTACGGTAACACAACTACCTCATTGCTAGGTCAAAATTACAGCCGCCCTAGAACTCAACATTAACAATTTCACACATATTGATATTTGTGTGCCACATTATATGTATGGCTATTGGCTAGTAGATATCAAGTTTAATGTCATCATAAATGTTTTTTATGCAACAGAACAACAGTTGCTAGCATTTTTTATGGCACATATCACTTAATGTAACTCTAATACTCTAAATGAGCACTTTCAATTCTGGTAACCTTTAATCATATATGTTCGCATTAAAAATGGTGTCCACACAGATTTTACAGTAACCGACTCCTGTGCAAAATAGAAACTGTACACTGTGTTACCTTTGCCCGCCTTTTCTTTCTCATGTGCTTTCATATCTTCCTCTGGGATGCCTTCCATGCCATAGATCTCTATATCTATATTATGCCGGCCTGGTAACGCATTTGGTACTTTGTCTACCTTCTCTTTGTGTACCTGCAGCAAGAATATACCACTGGAGATTGGTGCCGAACAAAACAGTAAAGACGATGGGGGGGGGGACATTCTGTGCAGTGTTTGCATCATAATTTTTATGTAAAACTTGTTTTGGGCTGGTAGAAATATCACTGGACTAAACAAATTTGTAGTACCAAGTCTTTAAAAAAACATGAAAGCAGCAGTAGATATTGTCAAATATGCTTTGAAAATGGGTGGCACAAGTCATAATACACATATCAACCAGATTGTGAGTAAACATGCACGTGTCTACCATAACATTTTTGACTGGCAAAAATTATATCTTGCATAAAGGCCTGGTTTGCATGCTGTGTATTTCTGGAAAGTTGCAAATCTGTGACAAAAAAATGTTGTATTTTACATAACAAATGACAACATGTATGCCTGGAACTTACCACCACACTATGTCAAAAGCAATACCCAATCATAACAGTCATGAACTGATGTGATTAATACAGTGAACTGTCTAATTATACTGTTTATCACTTTTACCAAACAATAGACAAGTAGCTACACTAGTTGCATTATTACTGGGGTGGAGTGATGGTGGTAAAGTTACCATTATTTTAGCAGTGTTTACTTTTTTATTGGCACCAATTATATCCACATGTCATCTAGCAAAGTGGTCCTGGTTGATTGTTCTTACCTGCATACAATGTATAGACAATCCGGGACCCGTGTACAGTTTCTTATGACATATGTGACACTTAAAATGCTTTGCTTTCTGGTGCTGAATGAGAATCTTCTCATCATCAAATTCCCTGTTGCAGTACCTAAGACCAATGTTAAAGAAACGGTCCAACATTTGAAATGTGTTGTCTGCGAGTATGCTGCTTTCAGATCGGTGCTAGCAGACAGCGGACAAGTTCGCCCTAAAGGCAGGCACCTAAGATATTAGCATGCAATCATAAGTTTAGTTACTTTTCTTGGTACACAGCAGATTCCATTGTTTGCAGATTAGTTCAACGGGATACATTTTTGAACAATTACCAAAAAAATTATGTTTGTATATTTGTTATGCACAATTCCTTTTTGCTAGGGCACATTGACTTAATATGTGTGCATCAAGTGTATACTTAGTTTTTTTTTACTTACACACCCTTTTGGTGCATTCAAGCATTTTGTTGGGACAATATAACAAATATTGTGTCAATGGCACAATGACGTAGGCTGTACTGAACTCTGGAGTTTAATAACAATTACAAATTCATTAAAATGGTGATTTTTTTCTAGAAATTTCTATGTTAAGAACAAATGTAATTGATCTTTTTAAAACTTGCAAATTCACCCCGACCTGTATAACAAAAATAATGGCAAGTCATAAAAAATCTGGCACCCAAAAACCTGGTTTTCTTTAAACAAAATCAAGAAATAAGCACCCACTCGGTTACTGTGTCAGTAAACCATCGAGTTGACGCTCTACTTCAAAGTCATACCAACGCCACGCGAAAGCCGAATGCGTAGGTACGAATAATTTCGCAATTTATTGTGTACCATGCGCATATTTGAAAAGGATACCAACACCATGGCTTCATCTGCTTCTTCTTTTTTCTTCCCATGCTGGTTCTACGTTAACTGACTAAAATTTGAATGAATTTATTACGATTTTTATAGCACAATTTCTCTTTCCAACAATCTCTTGGTCGAAAAATGGCGACGTCAAAGCGCCCGGATGTTCGAAGAATCACATGTTTCTATAGTGACGCCGATAGGTGGCAGCTCTTCTATTATGGCCTCGTTTGTTTAGATACTAGTAAAATCATCCGTCGTACGTAATACGATTTTAAAACACTAATATTCTGAAAAATACATTCAAATTTGCTGTTATGCAGAAACGTTGTTTTAGCTTTTGAATGGAGTAGAATATATAGAATAATAAGAATATTATATGTATACATAGAAATGATATAACATCCAAATCTCGCAAAACTGCAACATAATTAATTTTAGACGCACAACACATTCTATCACACCTGCCCTGTGCATGCAGATGGTAGATATTCTATGTTGAAAAATAAGATAAAATTTTATAATATCCGAACATTTTTAATATGTACTATTTATCAACTATTAAATTATTATATGTTATTGTAATACAATCAACTATTATTTATTTTTAATATCTACTATTTTTAATATCTACTATTTATCAACTATTTTATTATTTTTAAATTGTAATATAATTAACTATTATTTATCAGTATTAGTATTTTAGTATTATTAAGACTAATATTATTTATTTATATTGAATTTTTTTTACTGATCTATTTATTTTACAACTACGTCTCTATTTTTTTATTTTAAGGTAACATGTATATTCATGTAAAGTGTAATGCGCCTCTGAATGGTTTTATTGCTAGAGATATGGCGTAGACAAATACTGTTACTTATTATGTTATTCATTATATAAAAACAAACAAATAATTGTTTGTTAAGTATAAAATACTAATAATACACTTTTTATACTAACAATTAATTAATAAGTATAAAACATAGTCATATACACATATAGTCGTATATGTCATATTAACTAGACATTATTAGCAAAATGCATAATACCGAACAAAACTATACATATAATCTTATTACTATATATAATTAATTCTATTATACAAGGATAACACATTTATATTTACAATATATTCGACCTTTTCAATGTTTAATGCCTTAAGTAAAGCTGTATTGTGTGAACGTTATCTACCCTATACTTATTCAAGTAGATGTAGGATGTCGGAGCTGCTCATCATGCATTCTAAACCGTGGGAGTGGCCAGAGGGAAACAAATAAACAGTTACAGCGTATATCATATTATAAAGCCAAAGCAGAAGACGTAAACTGAAAGTAATCAAACGTACATTATTTTTTGCTTTATGCATGGGGAAAGCAGTATTGTCTTCAAAGTACTTGTATATTAACGACGTCAAAGTGATATGTGCCGTTAGAAGTGGGTCGCTATGGTCGAGGAGTAGAGCGCCAAACCGTAAATCGAGGCCGGATCGGGGTTCCGTCAAGCCACCTCCCGACCGGCACTTGACTCTTGAGACTAGTTGACAGTTGACTGTTGACAATGACAGGGACTGTCAATATGTGACTGTCTGTGCATCGAAACTTGGACGACGCCGTTTTCGTTATACACCTTTTACCCTTTTGGATCTTTCACGGTTTGGGATCTATCATAATTTTGGTTGTCGGAAAATAGCTCAGATGAGCTAATGTTATCAAATTTGAAATTAATATGTAAAACGACGTTAAATTTAATAAAGCTATCACCAGAGTTGTGCGCCGAATTCCAAAAGAACATCAGTTTCATTGGACTTTTAACTCCCTATCATTGTAAGGGCCCAGTCCTGTATTCATTGGAAGAATGATTTCCTAAGTGATGTGAACTGAATTCACCTAGATGAATAACATTATACTCAGTGCACCAATGGCTTAATTCAGATCAGATATCACTTGAGGGCATATTTAAATTATAAAAATAATGCATATTAGCATGCTTTGGAAAACTCCCTTCTTTCTTAGAGTTAGACACCATCATACCAGCTAGTTCTCTTTGTACTGTTTCATATGAATGCATGTGGACATTACTAATTACTTGTCAGTCTCAAGGGATGCAGTCGGAGATTTCTTGCCAGTCTCAAGGGATGCAGTTGGGGATTTCTTGGCAGTCCGAAGGGATGTCGTTGGAGATTGCTTGGCAATCTCAAGGGGTCTAGTGGGGTACTCTTGTCAGTCTCAAGGGATGCAGTTAGAGATTTCTTGGCAGTCTCAAGGGATGCAGTTGGAGATTTCTTGCCAGTCTCAAGGGATGCAGTTGGAGATTTCTTGGCAGTCCGAAGGGATGCCGTTGGAGATTGTTTGGCAATCTCAAGGGATGCAGTTGGTGGTCTTACGTGTGTGGGTGAATTTGGAAGTTTTTTGGGACCATCGGGTGTTGCAGTTAATGTTTTTTGGGAGATGCGCCAAGTGAAGAGTAGAACTATGTACATTTAAAAAATCAAAGATGCAACAGTTTTGATACATGGTACTTAATTTCTCAAGGATGGCTTAAATGTTAATCTAGTTTCCATATTAACATTAAAAGATGTATGCCTATCATTCACATATTGGGCCTCTGGTTTTTTTCAGAATATATAAATTTTCTTTATACAAATACTACTAACGTATACTGCGGTATACTTGATATAAATATACCTGGTAGATTATATTGTGTGTCAATGTTATGTGATTTGCTTGCAGTTTGATCGCCAAACTTCATCATGTCAGGAGTGTTTTCCCGTGCCATGAGCAGTCTGTCCAGCCTAGTCTCCAATGTTGTTGGTCACAAGCCAAGCGCTCAGAAGGTTACAATACTAGAAACTGAGGTACTAGTACTATGTTTCTATATTCTATTTACTATTTTTTAATATTTATATATATATTTACATAATATATATAAAATATATATATATATATATTTATATATAATATATATATATATAAATATATATATATCAATTATAATTAAAAATTATACTTTAATCTTGCAGGTGAATCAAATCGTGGTAATTTTGCCAAATTAAAAAAACAAATAATGTATACCGGTTACTTAAATTATTAGTTTCCATTTTGTTTGCAGGATGAAAGAAATATCACGGGTTGACTGTCTTGCCCTCTATAACCATGATGCAGCATTTATTGCTGTATTTGCCTGGCCAGAGGATTCTCCAAGTAAAGTCTTCAGGTGAGATGTTCTTGCAGTCCTTTGTACACAAACAACTGTCATTGTTGGTCTGACAAGTTTACATGATTTCAGTATGTGTGATGAAAAATTGTATAACACATACTTAGTTAATCTAATTTCTTCGATATCCCGAGGACCCTTAGATCATTTGTTTCTAAACAACATTTTGTTCTTAAAACTAAGCTTAATCTTGGCAAATGTGCTTCGTGTGTAGCTGTGCCAACAATTTGGAATAGACTCCATGTTACAATTAAATCTTTTGAAACAATAGCCACCTTTGATAAAAATACTGAAAACGTATTTGTTTAAAAATGCTTTTCCACCATAAATGCATGTTCTGCCACTCCCTGCTCCAATGACGACTCTGGCCAAACTTCATGTTCTATGAACTGCTAATAGTTCGCATGAATCAAATAATTTGTAGTGTCTGAATAAAAAATGTTGAGTCAGATATCCGTGTAGTACAACTGTTTCATCATGTTTTTTGCCCCTTACAGTCTGTTCCGAGAAAATTCCCAAACATCTGCGGAGCTCATGTTTGAGGCATTGAGCCACAAGCTGGAGCCACTGGTGCAGTACCGACCAAAGTTACTCAAGTGTGACCGATTACAGAACATCTGCGAGCTCCTCAGAGAGCACCCGACATGGACCAGTGCTCACCTTGCTGCTAAACTCGCTCTCCTCGACTTCATCAGCCAAGCCACGATGGCTGAGTAGGTTCAACCAACTAATTATATATATATATATATATTTATATATACACTTATATATATATATATATATATATATAT
The DNA here is from genome assembly GCA_025642075.2 of Ridgeia piscesae. Taxonomy (NCBI): domain Eukaryota; kingdom Metazoa; phylum Annelida; class Polychaeta; order Sabellida; family Siboglinidae; genus Ridgeia; species Ridgeia piscesae. The sequence goes on along the minus strand of JAODUO010000099.1, from coordinate 484,560 downwards.
ATATATATATATATAAAATTATATACTAATATATATATATATATATATATATATATATATATATATATATATATATTATACATTATATATTAAAAATCATTTCATATATATATATATATATATATATATATATATAATATATATATATATATATATATATATATATTATACACTTATATATTATAAAATCATTTCATATATATATATATATATATATATATATATATATATATATATATGAAATGATTTTTATATATAAGTGTATAATATATATATATATATATATATATATATATATATATTATATATAATTATATATATATATATACATATATATATATATATATATATATATATATATATACTAATATATACTAATATATACTAATTTGATATAGCACTACATCCATAATTTGTTTGGCACTTCACAACATATTACTATACAATTACTATTACAATATATAAAAAGGATAATTTTATACAGTAAGAATCCAAATATTGTAAAGTAAATAATACAAAATATGTATGTATGTAAATAACAAAAATTAATACAGTAGTAAATAATATAGAATTTCTAAAAAATAAAGGAGTAAATATATCAATAAGTGACTTATTAGTCATAAGAAATACCTACTAATAATCAATGTAGCAAATAATTCCATAACAATAATATTGAGAAATGAATGTATATGTATAGTTAATAGTAATAACTAATGTAATTAAAGTAACAATGTTTAAAAATAAAATATGAATAATGACATAACAATAATACTAATAAATAAATGTATATGTATTGATAATAGTAAAAAATTATGCTCGTGCTGAATGACACTGGTATGAGATACAAAAGAACTGTCTTCAGTCTAGGTCTCTTGTTCCCTTTTACACTTGCAGTTTTAATCTGGTGCGAAACCTGTTTTGCTCCCCTGGCGCATTCACACTACAAAATCTGAACCGGATCAGTGAATTAAACAGGATTAAAGTAGTCCACCAATAGATAATTTATTGCCCAATCCACTTGGTACTTGTAGTCATTAATCAAAACAACCGCATCACTTTAAGTTGAGAACTTCTCTGGTTCTGACTGTGCAGTGTGATTGCAACCAGGTATCTGAACTGGATTAGTTAATCCATATTAACTAATCCGGCTCAAAACCCATTTATAGTATGAACGGGGTATTAGGATTAATAAACATCATCCAAGATAAGTCAGCCACTTGTCTGGCGTGTGTTGATAAACGGAGATAAATATGCATGCTGCATACAACTGATGGATCGGGACTGTTGTTTCAGAGGTTTGAATGATGCAGATTCAACTTCAAGGGTTACGCCTTTGATGGTTGCCATTGAGGGGGGTAGCCTAGCTGTCGTCCAAGAGCTCATCATCAAAGGAGTGGACATTGATGTAGCAGACGCCCGTGGGAGGAACGTGTTTCATTATGCGGCCACAGGCAGTAACACCGCTATCATAAAGGTATTTGTGTTGGTCACAAGAAAAATATTTATAGCGGTTGTCTCCAGGGGCTTTGTAAATATAAACAAATCCAATAAACCAAAACAATTGCATATGGATGGGTGGGAAAGGGTCCATTTAGAATAACAAAATTGAAAAAAATTAGTACGTTGCCTGTAGTACTCCCCAGAGAACAAAAAATACGGACAAATTGTGCTCTATATTCTCAGCTGTGCCTGTAAACATTTGGTTTGTTTTGGTGTGACAAACCATGGTCACAATAGATTATATATATATATATATATGTATATATATATATATATATATTCGGTGAGTTGCAACTGGTTTGTCACATCAGAAACTAACCAACTTGCTTACAGAAGTAAACGTGGTGTCTTCATTAAACGTGGTGTTGAAGACACCACCTTGTCAATGTTAAATGTCATTCTTGAGCACCTTCAACATCCAGGCTTGTATGCCAGAATACTATTCGTTGATTTTTCATCAGCATTTAACACAATAAAACATTTGATGATCAGAAAACGTATTGATCTTGATGTTTAACAAGATTTATGTCATGTTTGTGCAGAGTTTCCGTACCAACTGCTCACAGTATGATTGGACAATAAAGTTAGTATTATTAAACGTTTACAGGCATAGCCGAAAATATAGCACAGAATTTATAAGGAAAAAAATTGGTACCCTGTCTATCTATTCCCCTGTAATTATTTTCAAAACCATATAAAAATACCATTTCAATGGTATACCAGTATATGATAAACTTCACTAACCCTGTCTCTGTGCAGCTGCTGGCTGCCAAGCATGGGGCTCCCATCAACCAGTTGGACCTGAAGGGTGAGAGCGCCCTACATGTGGCTAGTGCAAATGGCAATGCTGACATCATAGAGCATCTCCTGCGCTGGGGCGCTGACCCCAAACTAACGGCATCGGGTGACTACCCCATCCACACTGCTGTCGAAAATGACAAGCCAGAGTAGGTGTCATCACTGCGAGAGATACCTGCTTGAACAAGTGTTTGAATTTATTCAGTGTTTGATTTTGCTATGTTCAGATGAGTCGACGTAAGACCACAAGAGGGGGGGGTTCTTTCGCCATTCCCAGTGCGATGATAGAGTTCCCAATAGAAATGGCATTATACAGGTTGTTTGAATTTCTGTTAGTATTTGTTAAGTATTGAATAAGTAGAAACGATGTATTTGTGCAGCGTGGTGTCTGAGCTGTCAAATTGTGACAGATGTTGTTTTTCTGTGTATAGATACAGGCATCATTTTGATTGGTGATGCGATCCAGACCAATCATTGTCTGGTTTTAGCCCAAATTAAGGAGTGTCAGGTTAGAGATTGGATTGTTGTAAAATTAGATATTGGACTTTCATGAATTTTATACAGCACGTGTTTGAATGAAGGCTAATTAATGTGAAATGTAAAATACCCTCGTAAAAAATGTGAATATCCTAGTAGAAAACACCTAGCAGGCAATAAACGAACCGTTATGATGGCCACCCATGGTGAACTCAAATGTGGTCTTACATAAGTTTTCATTATCATTTATGTGTACTTGCGTCACAGCCTATTCCTTATGGTGCCACATGGGAATTAAAAAAATGGGTTCCCAGAAACTTCACACAGGGTGTTAGAAGGAAAGGTAGAGGAACTGTTTGGGTGTATAGTCTCTCTGTATACACCTGTTTGCAGAAATGATGTAAAGATGTTTAAATGTATTACCATTCATGTCATGTGTGTTTGGTTATGTGTGACAGTGTTTTTTTTGTAGTACTGTGTTTGTGGCGTAGATGTGTCGAGACGTTGTACAGATGGTCGAGGGAGCAGTTGACAGTGAGAGACTCAACGGCTGGCAACACACCACTGCACAGGGCACACACTAAAGAGGTGAATGTTTACACACATGCACATACACACTCTCATGCACCATTATTTTAATCAGTATATGCAAATTTACATGTATGTACACACCTGTGAACGGGACAGCCATCCCGGATTTGATGGTGTCAAAATAAAGTTATTATTATTATTCACACATGCACAAAAGCACACACACACAGAAACATACGTGTACACACACATGCACATATGCATGCACACATGTACATACATACTCAGGCATACAGAGATGCTTGCTCTTTCTCTCTCTTCTCTCTCTCTCTCTCTCTCTCTCTCTCTCGCTCTCTCTCTCTCGCTCTCGCTCTCACCTCAACTCGCTCACTCTCTGTCTCATTCACTCATGGCTCCAGCCATGTCACTGTATGTGACACTGTTATCAGTGTGAACAAAAAGAGGTCCCCTTACTCATGTCAAGTGTCAACTCATGTTGTCTGCTATTGGTTACAGTTGTTGACACCTGTTGACACTTATCACCACATGTTGACACTTTGTCGATACACACTGACACTTGTCAACACTTGATGAAACAACTTTACATCTGTTGACAGTGCATCAGGTTGTTGACACACCTGGGCAGTGACGTGAATGCAAGGAACAGTGACGGGAACACCCCGCTGCATGTCAAAGTACTGGACAATGACCTGCAATCAGTGATGGCTGTATTGACCACTACAAGCAAGGTGGACATCAACGCCATTGGTCAGAATGGAAATAGTGCCCTGCACATGGCTGTAGAGGTAATGCAATAACGGAAGCCATCTGCTCCTGGTTTTCTGTTTATTAATTAATAAATATTCTTAAGGACAAACGAATGTTGTCGAAGGTATATTACCTGTTAATTTTGTTTAGTTAGCCTGTCAAAAGTTTCATAAAAAAAATTTTTTTTATCTAGCAAGTAAACGAAACATCCAGAACAAACTGTAACTATCTGTATTTTTATTTTTGACTGGCAAAATGTCCATATCACTGAGGCAGATTTTGGTGAATGAATTAAGTTTGTATTTTTTTACTGTTTCATTTATTGTTGGTTGTCATTGTAGGTTGGACATCCAGAGATAGTGCAGGTTTTGGTGGTGTTTGGGGCAGATATTGAGTGTCCTAACAAAAGTGACTGTACTCCCAGACATCTGGCGGCCACCAGCTCTCATGCCAATGGGTAAGAACACTGCGTATTTACTTCTAGCATATTTTTTATTCAAGTAGCTAGAACATGTTTATTTATCTGATAGGATGGGAAATGGGATGTTTAAGTCCCAAGATGCTGGTTTTGTGTAGCGGATACGGTTTAAAAGTAAGAAGATAATATTTTGTTTTAATGTTTTGAGAAGACATGTATTTAGAAAGTACAAATAACTTTGCACAAGCAGGCCTATGTACAACACGCACCCGCCCGCACCTGCGCGCGTGCACACACACACACACACACACATTTTATATAAGGATACAATAAATAGGACACATGCCAAGCACATGCACACATAATAAATCAATATTTCCGAGTCCAGTCTACAATATAAAGTATAATAATAATTGACTTCATTTATGACTGTGTTCAACAGTGTGTACAGTTACAAAATTAAAAGACTGATGTAAAATTAAGAACACCTACCAAACATTTAATGTTACAAAAATTCACAACATAATAATAGTAATAAATAAGAAATGGGTAATTAAATAAATTATTTTTTAAATAAATAAAAAAAATATATATAATAAAATAAAAATATATATAATAAATGATATTAATAAAACATTATTTACAATAATAATATTAAATTAATAAAAACAGTTATGATAATGACATTATATAGTATATAAAGTGAATGTAAACACTACCATTTCAGTTGTTAACTTTTCAGTTATGCGTTTCTGAGACTGTTTGTGTGCGCAGGGAGACCATACTGAACCTGTTGCACAGCGTCGGCGCCCTCCGTTGCTCCCACGACAAGTTCGGCTGCACCAATGGCTGCTCCATCCTCGGTACACACATCGGCTCTCCACTCAATACCTCTGTTTCAGATGAAAACACGAAGCAGTGTAAGTGAAGTAGTATAACCTTTGCTACAGTCAGGCAGTGCCATTGATATTTCTACATCGAAAACAATGCCAATTCTATAGGCACCAATCTTTACTGGTGTTTTTCGTCCGGTGTGTCGTAAATGTTTTTCTTAAGCTTCTTTAAGGAAACTGAAATCGAGGAACAGAACCAAAGCCAGTCTAACCCCTGACAACAAGGCTTCAGGAGAAGAATGGTTATAGACATAGTCTTCATAGTACACATGTCCATAGTGACTCACTCATTTAGACTAAATATATATGTGACATTCTATACTAGTACCACGTAATGTTAAGACAAAACAACAAACTAACAGATTCCATAGTCACCTTTTGTAATTGGGAATCGTTTGATGAAAAACTTGTTGCTATTTACATAAAGAACAATTAGTCTGACTCTGAATCTTGTAAAGTTCATGGGCCCAGAACCGCAACATTAGTTTTCTTTAAGTGCAATGTTTTGCCTGCAGATCTGGACAACGTGGCAACTGACATTGCCATTGGTGCAGCCATGTTTCGCAGTGGCAGTTCCGCTGAGACGTCCCCCACTACCAGTCTGGATAATTCCCGCCCTGGAGACAGGGTCAGTATTCTATGGAAGGAGAAACCCGTTTTAGGGTCCAATAATATTATCCCTAGTTTTTGAGTGAGGTTGTCAATAGGTTGGTAATAAAATAATTTTATACAGAATAAACTGAACAGACAAAGATCTCCTGGTCGACTGTTGTAGATCATGTGTCTGGATGGCACAGATACACATCTGTGGATCGACTGTTGTAGATCATATGTCTGGATGGACAGATCTGTGGATCGACTGGATGGATGGAACAAATAAAGATGTCTGGATCGACTGTTGTAGGTCCTGAGTTTGGATGGTGGAGGGATCCGTGGTCTAATCCTCATCCAGACACTCCTAGCCATAGAGAAGGCGACAGGGATGCAGATCCGGGATAGCTTCGACTGGATCGGTGGCACAAGTACCGGTGGTATCCTCGCACTGGCCATTTCCCATGGTTAGTGATAAAGTAACAATCACTTTCACTTGTAGAGCGCTGTAAATTTACATTTAAAAATAGTTCAGAGATGTGTAACATGCAACAGTTATAAAACATAATCACTACTTAAAATACAGCATTTGTAAAACTTGTGATTTGTAATCAATACATTACAGTAAATAAATAAAGTTAACAAGAAAGGTTATAATTAGTTGTAGCACAGTGGTTCAGTGGCTACAGCTTCAGACTCTCGACTAAGAGAACCCGGGTTTGAATCTTTGCCGCATGTCAAACCTTGGGCATGTATTTCACCCAACATTACTCGAGTTCACTCAGCTGTATGACTGAGCACCTAGTTATAGAAAGTGCTGGATACTTGTGTACGAATAGTCTTTGCACATTAATTGCGGTGTGGCTGGATGCTTCCCAGAGAAGTCGAGATGGTGTCTGATTGAACAGGTCTGCCGGGGAGTAAAGGGTGAAGCATTTTGAGCGTTTTCCTTTACTTGTGTACCATGTGTACACTGTATCACTGGACACATGATTCTAGGCGAGTGTTGTTACATACACGTACCTGTTGCCTGCAGGTAAGTCGATGCGCCACATGCAGTCCTTGTACTTCCGTCTCAAGGATGAGGTGTTTAATGGCAAGAGGCCATATGACTCAGAACCCCTCGAGTCGTTCATGAAGAAAGAGTTTGGAGAGATGACCAGAATGACAGAACTCTTGTATCCCAGGTTGGTGCACAGCTTCATGGTAGAAGTTAGTCAGGTGGTCATCATGGATGGTCATTGTGCGTGGTCAGTGGGGGTGGCTTTGGGGCTGGTTTAGTCACCGTCATGTTGTTCTCCTAATAAGGCACACGAGTCTCTTCTGCCACTGCATCTTTTTTATGCGAATTTAACCATTTTCATTCATGATCCCGCCCCCAACAAATCAAACGAGTTATGTTTTCTTTCATGTGTTGACGTAATTGCCACAGCAGAAACCTCTGTTGCAAGTTTTATAGGTTTCCATCCTAAAACTTTCTCTAGAAAGTGGGGTCTGTTATGCAGTTAACTTATTATTTTCACATTGTTTTTCATATTGCAGTAATTTTTTATTTGTATACACTGATGGACAATGAGGTGGAGACCAAAAACAGTATGTGGTTTCATTAAATATTGCTCAAAATGGACTGGAAATGAGGATCACTCTTGTTCCTCCTTGTTGGGGGAGGCTGACTTTACTCGATTTCAAATTTCTTTGTCTTCTTTTTCTTTTCCCTCACTTAACCTGCAGTCTCTAGCAAAGGTCTCTATTCCTCTGTAACTTTTCCACATGTTCTCCACTCCTCTCCCACACCTTCCCAGTCTCTTCACGCAACCCTCCCAGTAACTCCTACTCTCTTCATTTCCCCTCAGACCTCTACATTCTTTCCCAGCTGTACTCCCATTCTCTCCACTTGGCCGACCCACTTCAGTCAACACCATATTACATCACTGGTCCACATCGTAAAATCAAAAGTCTCTTTCCGTGTATTGGTGCAGAGGTTGAACCAAGACTAGTTTTGACTTTTTGACACTGTTCCACTGCACTGTTGGAATGATGTGATGTTACAACTAGTTGTGTTTTACAGAGTTCTAGTGACTGGGGTACTGGCAGACAGAAGTCCCGTCGAGTTACATTTCTTCCGCAACTACTACCCTCCTGGACACGAACTGGACCAAGTGACGACAAAGTTCCAGCCTCCTCCGAGACCAGACGGCAAGTGTAGTGAACGATGTGTTGCGTTAATTATAGAATTCTTTTTACCAAATAAAAACCAACAAGAATCTGTCCTGAAATAGCTGCTTAGAGGATCGACCAAAGGCTGGGACTGCTGTATACATTTCCATCTACATCCTCATAGCCATCAAGAACAAGAATGTTTTGTTTAGACCCAAATTACAATACTTTATCAAATTAGCATAACATGAATGGGCATATTTATGCTACTACTACTGCTGCTGCTGCTGCTGCTGCTGCTGCTGCTGCTGCTGCTACTACTACTATCACTACTATGACTACTACGACTACTACTACCATAACTACTACTACTACTACTACTGACTACTACCGGTTCTACTAATATCACTACTGTGACTACTACTACTACTACTATGACTACTACTACTACTACTACAACTACTATTACTATTATCACTACTATGACTACTACTACTACTCCCACTACTACTACTATGACTACTACTACTACTACTACCTACTACTACTACTACTACTACTACTACTACTATTATTATCACTATTATGACTACTGCTACTACAACTATTATCACTACTATGACTACTACCACTACTACCAGTGGTGGGATGTAACGAAGTACATTTACTTCGTTACATTACTTAAGTAGTTTATTTTGAAATCTACTTGTAACGAAGTACATTTTGGGGGAATTACTTTTACTTGTAACGAACTACTTTTTTGTTTACTTTCTTACTTTTTACTTCTAAATTTTGCGTTACTTTACTTTAAATTACCCTCCACCCCTAATTGTATAGTTGTTGTTTGCTTTGCGCTCGGGCCGACATCATGGCATCAATCGTGTTTCAAGCTGATCTATTATATAACTGGTGCTTGGTTTCCGAGACGTCCCAGCATGTGTTAAAAGCCATGAAGAATTTGTTTGATTAAGGTCAATTAAAGAGTAAATGTGGAGCAAGGCATTGTTTGTTTTGTGCCGACATCAATGATCAGTCGCATTTATCTGCTGCCAGTCCTGGCTTTGCACATCAGTGTTTTCGTAAGACCGGCGCATCGACAATGCCGCGAGTCAATGGCTTGAAAATTGCAATCGAGATTCATTGATATTTCTTGTTTAGAAATCGGATAAATAAGTTGTATGTCAATAGAAAAGATCAGTATAATGCTCGGCTGAAATGTCACGTTGAATTGAGTCGCAAATATTAGGCATAACACTTTGCCACGCAAAACATGCTACTGATGCATAAACTTAAGAATTAATCAACCGCCTATAAAAAGGGGAGTCGTAGTCGTTTTGGCGTGGTAACTGCGCGTTATAAATCGGTATTTTAACGATAACTGAAAGACAAAGGATGTTGTGCCAATAATGAGCATATTTATTGTAGTTTTGAACCTTTATGCGCGCGTTCAGCGACTGAGAGCCAGGTTATTATTTTAGATCTCATATTATTGTTCATCTCCATACATCGTGGTCTGTTGGTGCATAATTTATTTCAAAACTATAATTTTATTTAGTTCAACATTCAACAGTGTGTAACAATGTTTTTTGAACCTCGCATAGACTGCGCGGTCGACACGCAGTACCTTCCTGTTCTACGAGTTTGTTGTGCAGTGGCTGTATTGGTCCTCTTTTAAATGGCGTTGGTAGTAGATACAAAATGGAATCGTAGTAAATATGAACGCTACATTTAAATATCAAAACACCTTAAATTTAGTCATTATCTTAAGTTAAGATACTTATATCTATCACAAAAGACAAACATCAACAGCATAATTGAACTGGTGGCATAAGAAGATCTTATATAAGTTTATATATGTAGGTAACATGACTATATATATATATATATATATATATATATATATATATATATATATATATTATTGGCACTGACCGAATACTTTTGTACTTTTACTTAAGTAGTTTCTTTCGGGGATACTTTTACTTTTACTTAGGTAGTTTTTTGGGAGGTTACATTTACTTTTACTTAGTAACTTTTCTGGAGTACTTGTTACTGACTACTACTACTACTACTACTACTACTACTACTACTACTACTACTACTACTACTACTACTACTACTACTACTACTACTACTACTACTACTACTACTACTACTACTACTACTACTGCTACTACTACTACTACTACTACTACTACTACTACTACTACTACTACTACTACTACTACTACTACTACTACTACTACTACTACTACTACTGGTACTATCACTACTCTGACTACTACTATTATTACTACTACTACTACTACTACTACTACTACTACTACTACTACTACTACTACTACTACTACTACTGGTACTATCACTACTCACTACTACATTATTACTACTACTACTACTACTACTACTACTACTACTACTACTACTACTACTACTACTACTAGGTACTATCACTACTCTGACTACTACTATTATTACTACTACTACTACTACTACTACTACTACTACTACTACTCTAATACAACTACTACTACTACTACTACTACTACTACTACTACTACTACTATTATACTACTACTACTACTACTACTACTACTACTACTACTACTACTACTACTACTACCACTACTCTACTTACTACTACTACTACTACTACTACTACTACTACTACTACTACTACTACTACTGTACTATACTACTCTGACTACTACTATATATTACTACTACTACTACTTCTCACTACTCCTACTTACCCCACTACTACTACTACTACTACTACTACTACTACTACTACCACCACTACTGCTACCACCACCACCAGATTTGTTCGATACCAAACACATGAGAATTGTGTTCGATACTTACATTATAATTATCAGTATTGAAGTTTTGCAAGTATCATGATATTTTGATATATCGAGTATCGAACCGGCAATATTACGAAACACGGTTTTCTTTCAGAGCAGTTTGTGTGGGAGGCAGCGCGCTCTAGTGGAGCCGCTCCAACATACTTTCGTTCATACGGTTGTTTCCTCGACGGAGGTCTCATGTCCAACAACCCGACCTTGGACATTTTGACAGAAGTGCACGAACATAATTTACGACTCAAGGTCATAGTATGTATCAATTTCTATTGTTCTTTTGTTATCTCTGTTATCTGTCAGAATGCCTTTAAAATGTACATTTGATCATTATTTCTTATGGTAAAATTATGTTATGTTAAGCTGTTATATCTAACTTACTAGCTTCCCAGATGTGTTTTAATAATGTTCATGTTGTGTGACCTTTAGCTGTTGATTGGTCATATTTTTATATTGCTTTCATATTTGACTTTGTAACGATACAAGTGATTAATTGATGTTAATGATAAATTCACAATTTTTTATTAATTGAATTGACTGACAATTTGGTGTATGTTATCACAAATACATGTGTGTCTTGAGTTAACTTTCTCTCTGGTCTGACAAATTTCTGACAATTGTGTAATATAGTCACCTTCCTATACAGGTCACGTTTGTCCAGTCCTAACGGTGTCCTTAATTGTAAGGTTTTGCTTTATTTCTTTACTACAGATTGCATTGTTATGTATCATACATGTACCTGGACGTATTTACTGGTTAACCACTGGTCACGTATGTACTGGTCACCTATGGTCACATATGTACTGGTCAACCACTGGTCATGTATGTACTGGTCAACCACTGGTCACGTATGTACTGGTCAACCTGGACTGTTGGTCACCATGTACGTTGTACTGGTCAACCTATGGTCACTATGTACTGGTCAACCACTGGTCACGTATGTACTGGTCAACCACTGGTCACGTATGTACTGGTCAACCATGCAATGTGCTGCACATATGTACTGGTCAACCACTGGTCACATGTACTGGTCAACCACTGGTCACTATGTACTGTCAACCACTGGTCACATATGTACTGGTCAACCACTATTGGTCACAGTATGTACTGGTCAACCACTGGTCACGTATGTACTGGTCAACCACTGGTCACATATGTACTGGTCAACCACTGGTTATGTACCAACCACTGGACGTATTTACTGGTCAACCACTGGTCACGTATGTACTGGTCAACCACTGGTCACATATGTACTGGTCAACCATGGTCACATATGTACTGGTCAACCACTGGTCACGTATGTACTGGTCAACCACTGGTCACATATGTACTGGTCAACCACTGGTCACATATGTACTGGTCAACCACTGGTCACATATGTACTGGTCAACCACTGGTCACATATGTACTGGTCAACCACTGGTCACATATGTACTGGTCAACCTATGGTCACATATGTACTGGTCAACCACTGGTCACATATGTACTGGTCAACCTATGGTCACATATGTACTGGTCAACCACTGGTCACGTATGTACTGGTCAACCACTGGTCACATATGTACTGGTCAACCACTGGTCACGTATGTACTGGTCAACCTATGGTCACATATGTACTGGTCAACCACTGGTCACGTATGTACTGGTCAACCACTGGTCACATATGTACTGGTCAACCACTGGTCACATATGTACTGGTCAACCACTGGTCACGTATGTACTGGTCAACCTATGGTCACGTATGTACTGGTCAACCACTGGTCACTTATGTACTGGTCAACCACTGGTCACATATGTACTGGTCAACCACTGGTCACGTATGTACTGGTCAACCTATGGTCACGCGTATGTACTGGTCAACCACTGGTCACATATGTACTGGTCAACCACTGGTCACGTATGTACTGGTCAACCACTGGTCACATATGTACTGGTCAACCACTGGTCACGTATGTACTGGTCAACCACTGGTCACTATGTACTGGTCAACCACTGGTCACATATGTACTGGTCAACCACTGGTCACGTATGTACTGGTCAACCTATGGTCACGTATGTACTGGTCAACCACTGGTCACATATGTACTGGTCAACCACTGGTCACATATGTACTGGTCAACCACTGGTCACTATGTACTGGTCAACCACTGGTCACATATGTACTGGTCAACCACTGGTCACGTATGTACTGGTCAACCACTGGTCACGTATGTACTGGTCAACCACTGGTCACATATGTACTGGTCAACCTATGGTCACGTATGTACTGGTCAACCACTGGTCTCATATGTACTGGTCAACCTATGGTCACATGTACTGGTCAACCACTGGTCACTTATGTACTGGTCAACCTATGGTCACGTATGTACTGGTCAACCACTGGTCACATATGTACTGGTCAACCACTGGTCACGTATGTACTGGTCAACCTATGGTCACATATGTACTGGTCAACCACTGGTCACATATGTACTGGTCAACCACTGGTCACATATGTACTGGTCAACCACTGGTCACATATGTACTGGTCAACCACTGGTCACATATGTACTGGTCAACCTATGGTCACATATGTACTGGTCAACCACTGGTCACTTATGTACTGGTCAACCACTGGTCACATATGTACTGGTCAACCACTGGTCACATATGTACTGGTCAACCACTGGTCACATATGTACTGGTCAACCACTGGTCACATATGTACTGGTCAACCATATGTCTGGTCATGTCATGTACTGGTCAACCACTGGTCACATATGTACTGGTCAACCACTGGTCACGTATGTACTGGTCAACCACTGGTCACATATGTACTGGTCAACCACTGGTCACTATGTACTGGTCAACCACTGGTCACATATGTACTGGTCAACCACTGGTCACATATGTACTGGTCAACCACTGGTCACGTATGTACTGGTCAACCACTGGTCACGTATGTACTGGTCAACCACTGGTCACATATGTACTGGTCAACCACTGGTCACATATGTACTGGTCAACCACTGGTCACGTATGTACTGGTCAACCACTGGTCACGTATGTACTGGTCAACCACTGGTCACGTATGTACTGGTCAACCACTGGTCACATATGTACTGGTCAACCACTGGTTACGTATGTACTGGTCAACCACTGGTTATGTATGTACTGGTCAACCACTGGTTATGTATGTACTGGTCAACCACTGGTCACATATGTACTGGTCAACCACTGGTTACGTATGTACTGGTCAACCACTGGTTACGTATGTACTGGTCAACCACTGGTTACGTATGTACTGGTCAACCACTGGTTACGTATGTACTGGTCAACCACTGGTCACGTATGTACTGGTCAACCACTGGTCATGTATGTACTGGTCAACCACTGGTTATGTATGTACTGGTCAACCACTGGTCACATATGTACTGGTCAACCACGTGGAGTTATTCCCTTTCCCATAGGGCAGGCAGGATCAGGAGAGGCCAATCCACGTGGTTGTGTCCCTGGGCACAGGGAAGAATCCCACCCAGCCCATCAAGGCATGTGACATATATCGGCCAGAGGGACTCTTTGACATTCTCCGGGTGACAGTCGGAGCGAAGAATTTGGGAGCAATGCTTCTGGATCAGGTAGGCTGTCTAGACACAGGTCATGTGGGTCAGGTAGACTGTCTAGACACAGGTCATGTGGGTCAGGTAGACTGTCTAGACACAGGTCATGTGGGTCAGGTAGGCTGTCTAGACACAGGTCATGTGGGTCAGGTAGGCTGTCTAGACACAGGTCATGTGGGTCAGGTAGACTGTCTAGACACAGGTCATGTGGATCAGGTAGGCTGTCTAGACACAGGTCATGTGGGTCAGGTAGACTGTCTAGACACAGGTCATGTGGGTCAGGTAGACTGTCTAGACACAGGTCATGTGGGTCAGGTAGACTGTCTAGACACAGTCATGTGGGTCAGGTAGACTGTCTAGACACAGGTCATGTGGGTCAGGTAGGCTGTCTAGACACAGGTCATGTGGGTCAGGTAGGCTGTCTAGACACAGGTCATGTGGGTCAGGTAGGCTGTCTAGACACATGTCATGTGGGTCAGGTAGGCTGTCTAGACACAGGTCATGTGGGTCAGGTAGGCTGTCTAGACACATGTCATGTGGGTCAGGTAGACTGTCTAGACACAGGTCATGTGGGTCAGGTAGACTGTCTAGACACAGGTCATGTGGGTCAGGTAGGCTGTCTAGACACAGGTCATGTGGGTCAGGTAGACTGTCTAGATACAGGTCATGTGGGTCAGGTAGACTGTCTAGACACAGGTCATGTGGATCAGGTAGACTGTCTAGATACAGGTCATGTGGGTCAGGTAGACTGTCTAGACACAGGTCATGTGGATCAGGTAGACTGTCTAGACACAGGTCATGTGGATCAGGTAGACTGTCTAGACACAGGTCATGTGGGTCAGGTAGACTGTCTAGACACAGGTCATGTGGGTCAGGTAGATTGTCTAGATAAGGTCATGTGGGTCAGGTAGGCTGTCTATACACAGGTCACGTGGGTCAGGTAGACTGTCTAGACACAGGTCATGTGGGTCAGGTACACTGTCTAGACACAGGTGATGTCGGTCAGGTACACTGTCTAGACACAGGTCATATGGATCAGTAGACTGTCTAGACACAGGTCATGTGGATCAGGTAGACTGTCTAGACACAGGTCATGTGGATCAGGTAGACTGTCTAGACACAGGTCATGTGGGTCAGGTAGACTGTCTAGACACAGGTCATGTGGGTCAGGTAGGCTGTCTAGACACAGGTCATGTGGGTCAGGTAGACTGTCTAGACACAGGTCATGTGGGTCAGGTAGACTGTCTAGACACAGGTCATGTGGGTCAGGTAGACTGTCTAGACACAGGTCATGTGGGTCAGGTAGACTGTCTAGACACAGGTCATGTGGGTCAGGTAGACTGTCTAGATACAGGTCATGTGGGTCAGGTAGACTGTCTAGACACAGGTCATGTGGGTCAGGTAGACTGTCTAGACACAGGTCATGTGGGTCAGGTAGACTGTCTAGACACAGGTCATGTGGGTCAGGTAGACTGTCTAGACACAGGTCATGTGGGTCAGGTAGGCTGTCTAGACACAGGTCATGTGGGTCAGGTACACTGTCTAGACACAGGTCATGTGGGTCAGGTAGTCTGTCTAGACACAGGTCATGTGGGTCAGGTAGACTGTCTAGACACAGGTCATGTGGGTCAGGTAGACTGTCTAGACACAGGTCATGTGGATCAGGTAGGCTGTCTAGACACAGGTCATGTGGGTCAGGTAGACTGTCTAGATAAGGTCATGTGGGTCAGGTAGGCTGTCTAGACACAGGTCACGTGGGTCAGGTAGACTGTCTAGACACAGGTCATGTGGGTCAGGTACACTGTCTAGACACAGGTGATGTCGGTCAGGTACACTGTCTAGACACAGGTCATATGGATCAGTAGACTGTCTAGACACAGGTCATATGGATCAGTAGACTTTCTAGACACAGGTCATGTGGATCAGGTAGACTGTCTAGACACATGTCATGTGGGTCAGGTAGACTGTCTAGACACAGGTCATGTGGGTCAGGTAGGCTGTCTAGACACATGTCATGTGGGTCAGGTAGACTGTCTAGACACAGGTCATGTGGGTCAGGTAGGCTGTCTAGACACATGTCATGTGGGTCAGGTAGACTGTCTAGACACAGGTCATGTGGGTCAGGTAGACTGTCTAGACACAGGTCATGTGGGTCAGGTAGACTGTCTAGATAAGGTCATGTGGGTCAGGTAGACTGTCTAGACACAGGTCATGTGGGTCAGGTAGACTGTCTAGATACAAGTCATGTGGGTCAGGTAGACTGTCTAGACACAGGTCATGTGGGTCAGGTAGACTGTCTAGACACAGGTCATGTGGGTCAGGTAGGCTGTCTAGACACAGGTCATGTGGGTCAGGTAGACTGTCTAGACACAGGTCATGTGGGTCAGGTAGTCTGTCTAGACACAGGTCATGTGGGTCAGGTAGACTGTCTAGACACAGGTCATGTGGGTCAGGTAGACTGTCTAGACACAGGTCATGTGGGTCAGGTAGACTGTCTAGACACAGGTCATGTGGGTCAGGTAGACTGTCTAGACACAGGTCATGTGGGTCAGGTAGACTGTCTAGATACAGGTCATGTGGGTCAGGTAGGCTGTCTAGACACAGGTCATGTGGGTCAAGTAGGCTGTCTAGACACAGGTCATGTGGGTCAGGTAGACTGTCTAGACACAGGTCATGTGGGTCATGTAGACTGTCTAGACACAGGTCATGTGGGTCAGGTAGACTGTCTAGACACAGGTCATGTGGGTCGGGTAGACTGTTTAGATACAGGTCATGTGGGTCATGTAGACTGTCTAGACACAGGTCATGTGGGTCAGGTAGACTGTCTAGACACAGGTCATGTAGGGACATGTCACATTAGATATTACATAGACGGCCATTATGGAATATTATCTATAATAATTATTATAAAGCAGTGTTTCTATTTTGTTGCGTGTTTGTTACCCAAAATTTCAGTCAGCTTTGCATGTTTTGGGTTGCATTTTTTTATGCGTCAGGGGGGTTGGAGAACTTGAGGGCTCAATATTTAAACAAATTGGAAACTGTACATGGAATTTTATCTGCAGAATTTCATGGTTTTCTACGTCATTGTAATTATCCCATCTACAAATATGTCATTGGATAATGGAAAAATGCTGTATACTTTTTAAGCTATTGGCATTTGAAAATCGTCACCGCTTAGCACAGGCACCAATGTTGCCTGCAATGTGTCAGCGTGTTGTTACGTTGGACATGTGAGCATGTTATCTATTTCTGGGACACGCTGAAACAATGCAACCCAATTTTCAAACATATTAGTATTAATGAATACCTTTTCTCCCAAGCATCGTTGGGTAACTTAGCTAGTATATTATCAGTTATGTTGTATCATTATAATATTATACAACATTTATCCACAGTTTTCTTTAAATTTTCAGTCAGCACATGAAACATTAGCCAACTGTCCGCTTTTGGGTAATCATGAAAATCACACATCTAAAACCTCTGTGAAAGTGCTAGAAACAAACTCGTACATCACACCAAATCAAACATTTCCTACGCTCTTTATTCATATAATTTTATAGTAAATTTAGACCAATACATTTTTGCTGCCTTATTGGTTGTTTATTAATTAACCCATACACTACCATTGCAGTCATGACCCATCATAATGGCATTGCAATAATGATACAGTTATTACAGTGATTTCATAAATGTATGCTCAGTAACAACCTTAAACACCCTGAGGGGCCCAGTCCAATATACAGAAGAATAACTTTGTTAACTGAAATAAGGCAGAATGTCAGTATGTAAGATGACGCATACAGCAGACAAGAGGAAGGTAAGTTTATAAGTTTGGTGTATATTAAATAGGATTGACCAGTTATTATCATGTTTTTACTGGTTTTAAGGGCTTTGCAAATGTTGTAAAAATTCCACTACAAAAATTATTTGGATAGGATTGATGTCACCCATCCACCCTCCACCCCATATCAACAAAAGAATTTTAAATACCAAGAATTGGGATCTGTTTATAGACATTATTTTAGCAACTCCGTCATGTGAAGACATAGACACGTGTCAGTCTGTCACGTGTCTATGTCTTCACGTGACGGAGTTGCTAAAACAATGTCTATAAACAGGTCCCAATTCTTTCTATTGTAAATAAGGGTTAGAACATATTACACACAAGTGGACTGCAACTACTGATTTATTTTATTAATAAACAACTACACGTTTACAGGCATATATATATATATAAAGAGCAGAATATGTTCACATTCCGTGTACACTGTGGAGTATTAAACTGATATTTTCTATAAAACAATTGAACCTTCACCCATCCACATCCAATGTTTATTAATTATTGAATTTTTTTTATTTACAAATCTCCTTAATGAAATATAAAAAAGTAACATTATGTGCATCACGCTGAATTTGCCACCAACAAAGAAGCTCTGTAGTTGAACTTGACCATGACAAAGGAGGTTGTGTAAGTGCTGACAGGTTGACATTGGTGACCGTGGCTGTGACAGAGGAGGAGGCTGTGTAAGTGCTGACACTGTGTCCACCCCCATGACCATGACAGTAACAGAGGAGGCTGTGTAAGTGCTGACACTGTGTCCACCCCCATGACCATGACAGTAACAGAGGAGGCTGTGTAAGTGCTGACACTGTGTCCACCCCCATGACCATGACAGTAACAGAGGAGGCTGTGTAAGTGCTGACACTGTGTCCACCCACATGACCATGACAGTAACAGAGGAGGCTGTGTAAGTGCTGACACTGTGTCCACCCCCATGACCATGACAGTAACAGGGGACTTGGTGCTGACTGTGTCCACCCCCTGACCAACTAACAGAGGAGTTTTAAGTGCTGACACTGTGTCCAATGCTGACCACAAGGTGACCAGTCTGATGTGTCCGTGCCCGTACAGATGGAGGCTGTGTGTCCCTGATGTGTCCACCCGCCTGACCCATGACTACAGAGGAGTGTGTAAGACTCTACAATGTGTGTACCAGTGACAGTGTGTGTGTGTGTGTGTGTGTGTGTGTGTGTGTGTGTGGTGTGTGTGTGTGTGTGTGTGTGTGTGTGTGTGTGTGTGTGGTGTGTGTGTGTGTGTGTGTGTGTGTGTGTGTGTGTGTGTGTGTGTGTGTGTGTGTGTGTGTGTGTGTGTGTGTGTGTGTGTGTGTGTGTGTGTGTGTGTGTGTGTGTGGTGTGTGTGTGTGTGTGTGGTGTGTGGTGTGTGTGTGTGTGTGTGTGTGTGTGTGTGTGTGTGTGTGTGTGTGTGTGTGTGTGTGTGTGTGTGTGTGTGTGTGTGTGTGTGTGTGTGTGTGTGTGTTGTGTGTGTGTGTGTGTGTGTGTGTGTGTGTGTGTGTGTGTGTGTGTGTGTGTGTGTGTGTGTGTGTGTGTGTGTGTGTGTGTGTGTGTGTGTGTGTGTGTGTGTGTGTGTGTGTGTGTGTGTGTGTGTTGTGTTGTGTGTGTGTGTGTGTGTTTGTGTGTGTGTGTGTGTGTGTTGTTGTGTGTGTGTGTTGTTTGTGTGTGTGAGAGAGAGAGAGAGAGAGAGAGCACTGATGAATCACTCAAATATCAGTGGTGGTAGTCGATAGTATAGCATTGTTCCAAAGTTACCAGTGGACTGTTTCCCTAAGATAAAAAGCTCTTAAGGAAAATGCATCATTAATCAAAATATTTTATTAAATTAAAGGAGCTTTTCAAAACACAAACATCCATTGCTATATTACTGAGGACACTTTCCATGACACACCGGCAACACTGTCACTCTGACACTTTGTAGTTTTGGCAGTTTCCAGGTATACAAGATCACTGTTAAGGACTAAAATAAACTTTAAAGAGCAAAATCGGACTTAGGAGTTCTTAACCACAACGTTAGTGAAAGTCTGTGAAGTGTGACACTGAACCAATTTGTTGTGACTTAATCACCTTGTTGTATGTAAAAGTTCATACAACACGTGTCAAGTTGTAACCTATTTATTGTCATTCGTTTAACAAATAACATTTTAGCACTTATGTTGTTTGTCTAGATTTACTCTGTATTGTAAATGCACGTATTGTAGCTATGTAATTGCATGTCAATATCTGCAGGGCATTTGTTATCTGGTGCACACTCTGTTTTTACAGTCATTATTTTGTATATAAATGATTGACATAGATTTTATCACAATAGTAAGAAAGAAGAAACAATGTCGATGTGAAATTATGCATTTATACCAGACACTGTGTTGCTTGTCTTTAAATCAAGGAATTTGGCTATTTGATTATTTCTTTTATAAATATTTAGATTTATTTTATAAATGTGTTATTGTTAATGTTAACCTGTTTACAGTATGCATGTCCTTATGTACTTTTTAAATCTCATATATTTATTTTTCCGTACTTATATATGAAGTAAATGTATTCATATTTATAGCATTGCTATTCCTAGTGGACTAGCTCATGGCTGGGATGTGTGGGTCATGTGACCGACACTGAGAGGTCATATGACCGACACTAAGAGGGTTGGTTCTGTCCCCAGGTGCAGTTGGACTGTGCAGATGACCATCAACTGGTGTCCATGCTGTGGACCACTGAGGTGTATATCCGCAAGCACACTGTCAAGTTAATCCAGCTGGCTGAACTACTGAAGCCTTAGAGAACACTCAGGACTGTCTGCTCTGGTCTGTTGTGGTCTCAGAGGACTGTCTGTTGTGGTCTCAGAGGACTGTCTGTTGTGGTCTCAGAGGACTGTCTGTTGTGGTGTCATAGGACTGTCTGCTGTGGTCTCAGAGGACTGTCTGTTGTGGTCTCAGAGGACTGTCTGTTGTGGTGTCATAGGACTGTCTGCTGTGGTCTTTGAGGACTGTATGTTGTGGTCTCAGAGGACTGTCTGTTGTGGTGTCATAGGACTGTCTGTTGTGGTCTCAGAGGACTGTCTGTTGTGGTCTCAGAGGACTGTCTGTTGTGGTCTCAGAGGACTGTCTGCTGTGGTCTCAGAGGACTGTCTGTTGTGGTCTCAGAGGACTGTCTGTTGTGGTCTCAGAGGACTGTCTGTTGTGGTCTCAGAGGACTGTCTGTTGTGGTCTCAGAGGACTGTCTGCTGTGGTCTCAGAGGACTGTCTGTTGTGGTCTCAGAGGACTGTCTGCTGTGGTCTCAGAGGACTGTCTGTTGTGGTCTCAGAGGACTGTCTGCTGTGGTCTCCGAGGACTGTCTGTTGTGGTCTCAGAGGACTGTCTGCTGTGGTCTCAGAGGACTGTCTGTTGTGGTCTCAGAGGACTGTATGTTGTGGTCTCAGAGGACTGTCTGTTGTGGTCTCAGAGGACTGTCTGTTGTGGTCTCAGAGGACTGTCTGTTGTGGTCTCAGAGGACTGTCTGCTGTCGTCTCAGAGGACTGTCTGCTGTCGTCTCAGAGGACTGTCTGCTGTCATCTCAGAGGACTGTCTGCTGTCGTCTCAGAGGACTGTATGCTGTCGTCTCAGAGGACTGTCTGTTGTGGTCTCAGGGGACTGTCTGCTGTCATCTCAGATGACTGTCTGCTGTGGTCTCAGAGGACTGTCTGTTCTGGTCTCAGAGGACTGTATGTTGTGGTCTCAGAGGACTGTCTGTTGTGGTCTCAGAGGACTGTCTGTTGTGGTCTCAGAGGACTGTCTGTTGTGGTCTCAGAGGACTGTCTGTTGTGGTCTCAGAGGACTGTCTGTTGTGGTCTCAGAGGACTGTCTGTTGTGGTCTCAGAGGACTGTCTGTTGTGGTCTCAGAGGACTGTCTGTTGTGGTCTCAGAGGACTGTCTGTTGTGGTCTCAGAGGACTGTATGCTGTCGTCTCAGAGGACTGTCTGTTGTGGTCTCAGATGACTGTCTGCTGTGGTCTCAGAGGACTGTCTGTTGTGGTCTCAGAGGACTGTCTGCTGTGGTCTCAGAGGACTGTCTGTTGTGGTCTCAGAGGACTGTCTGCTGTCGTCTCAGAGGACTGTCTGCTGTCGTCTCAGAGGACTGTCTGCTGTCGTCTCAGAGGACTGTCTGCTGTCGTCTCAGAGGACTGTCTGTTGTGGTCTCAGAGGACTGTCTGCTGTCGTCTCAGAGGACTGTCTGCTGTCGTCTCAGAGGACTGTCTGCTGTCGTCTCAGAGGACTGTCTGCTGTCGTCTCAGAGGACTGTCTGCTGTCGTCTCAGAGGACTGTCTGCTGTCGTCTCAGAGGACTGTCTGCTGTCGTCTCAGAGGACTGTCTGCTGTCGTCTCAGAGGACTGTCTGCTGTCGTCTCAGAGGACTGTCTGCTGTCGTCTCAGAGGACTGTATGCTGTCGTCTCAGAGGACTGTCTGTTGTGGTCTCAGGGGACTGTCTGCTGTCATCTCAGATGACTGTCTGCTGTGGTCTCAGAGGACTGTCTGTTGTGGTCTCAGAGGACTGTCTGTTGTGGTCTCAGAGGACTGTCTGTTGTGGTCTCAGAGGACTGTCTGTTGTGGTCTCAGAGGACTGTCTGTTGTGGTCTCAGAGGACTGTCTGTTGTGGTCTCAGAGGACTGTCTGTTGTGGTCTCAGAGGACTGTCTGTTGTGGTCTCAGAGGACTGTCTGTTGTGGTCTCAGATGACTGTCTGCTGTGGTCTCAGAGGACTGTCTGTTGTGGTCTCAGAGGACTGTCTGTTGTGGTCTCAGAGGACTGTATGCTGTCGTCTCAGAGGACTGTCTGCTGTCGTCTCAGAGGACTGTATGCTGTCGTCTCAGAGGACTGTCTGCTGTCATCTCAGAGGACTGTCTGTTGTGGTCTCAGAGGACTGTCTGTTGTGGTCTCAGAGGACTGTCTGTTGTCGTCTCAGTCTGCTGTGGCCTTAGAAGTCTCTCAACTATGGCCTTTCAATATGTATACTCTAAACATGCCTGTTTGTCTGCTATATGATGTGACTGTTGTACTCACAGAGTGTGGTATTTTGCCTGCGTGACACAGAATGTGCCTCATGCAACTTAACATTTCCATTTTTAAATGCATTCCTTCATTGATGTTCTGCACATGCACACTATTAAAATTGGCTCATATTACTTTTAATGTATGATTAATAGCACATATAAGCACTAAAAAACACTCATGGTGATCAAATGAAAAAAAAATGTTTTAGTTGTTGGTCATCAATTACTGTGCAAATTATTACTCCTTGTACACTGTTGTTATGATTTGCCTAAGTGAGTTAATTTCCATGAACATAATATGATGTAAACAAAATCACATAGCTAAGCACTTTAATTAACAGTGCTATCTAGACTAACTGCTGTATGTATGTATATAATAGGAAAACTATGTATAGAACAAATTCAACATAATCATTGTTATTATTTGATGTTGTTAATTTAAATGTGCATAAAACACACAAACCTTGTATTCTGTTGTACCTTGATCTCTCTGTGTCGTCTCATACAATTTGATGTTCTGTGCCAGCACGTAGTGCAATGCCAAAGATGGATGCGAAGAATGCTGTCAGATATTTGTAGGTTGTATGTTTGCAGATTGTATATTTGCTGATTGCCAATTGTATATTTGCTGTTTGCAGATTGTATATTTGCTGTTTGCAGATTGTATATTTGCTGATTGTCAATTGTATATTTGCTGTTTGCAGATTGTATATTTGCTGATTGCCTATTGTATATTTGCTGTTTGCAGATTGTATATTTGCTGTTTGCAGATTCTTCAGGAAAAACAGCCTTGTGTATTTATTTTCCAACGTGATAAAAATACAAATGTTTGTATGTTGTGTTCACAGTGTATGAGATAAAATAAAAGAATACAGCACAGCAGTTTGCCTGACTCTGAGCTTGTGATTCAAGTTGTAGATGAAAGAATATGTAGCGATTAAATATGGGTTAGAGTTTAATTTAAGGCAATGCCTGGTTCTAAGCTTGTAACATAAATTATTGAAACTTAGATGTGTCAGTAAGTATTCAGTGTCACTGAAGGTGGCTGGTGAGATGTGATCCATACCATCAACATAAAATAGATAATTTGCAGAACTCTAATTATTCCAGTTAAAAATAAATAACGACCTCTCTCTGTCTCTCTCTCCCTCTCTCCCTCTCTTCCTCTCTCCCTCTCTCCCTCTCTCCTCTGCTTCCCTCACACACACACACACTTGAGCGACGCAGGATTATCAAACAAGCAATGACATTTTACAAAAAATTTAATAACAATCAACATCACACCACCACCGGGCCTACTAAAACCATCAAAAAACCGTGGCCATTACATCGCCACCAGGTGCCGCATCAACACTGCAGTGTTCTCCTTTTACCCCCGTGCAGTTCGCATCTGGAATATGATCCCACCACACATTACTGCAATAGAAAATCCCATAGCTTTTCAAGCAGCAATAATGAACCTCCCCTTCCCAATACCCAATCACCTAAATTGCCTGTAAAACAAACAAACAAGTTATAACAAACAAACAAACATACATACAACCAAACGCATGCGCACAAGAAGCACTACAAACTCCTGCGTTAGCCCAAGTTTGGGCTGTTTGGAGTAAATAACCTGAGACACACACACACACACACACACACACACACACACACACACACACACACACACACACACACACTTTTCAGCCTGAGGGGGACAGCATAGGAAATGTCCCTCCACCTTTTCAGTTCAGAAAAAAAATTGCAGGCATATAGTGAGATAGCCCCTAGTCTAGTAGTCAAAATTAGTAAACTCAAGATGTAAAGTTCCGACTACCCAGTGGAAAATCACTAGATAAATCACTTGGTTGGCCGCAGTGTGCAACTTTATCTTAATCCAGTAAATATTCATCAGGCCAGGCTCTATCATTTTCCACCCTTGTGTTGATATATTAATAGGCACTAGCCATCAAGCACATTATAGATTATTAATTTTTGGTTGCCTTGTCACCCCTTGTATTGCAGCCTGGTGGATGCTTATTGCCTACAGTGGAACCAGTGGATTTCTGCACTTCGTGTAATTTGGTCCCATCTGAGTGATGACAAATTTCTTTGCCAAAATGTGGGATTGGGAAGTCCTACACAGGCACCCCTGTAACCTCTGCACTTTGTCACCCAGCAGTTATGGGTCCAAAGTCTACCCTTGAAATGTTCAGTGATTGGGGCTGGCCATGGCCCCTATTCAAATATATGTAGCCAACATAATTTTTTTAAAGCATGCCATAAAGGTCTTTGTTTATTTTAGAATTAACACCAGACCAACAGTAAATTATTTTTGTAAATATATTTTCAGGTCATATATAATATATATATATATATATATATATATATATATATATATATATATATATATATAGTAAAATATACATAATATGTATATTTTTGTACATGTATACACACACAATCACGCGCACGCACGCACGCACGCACGAACGCACGCACGCACACACACACACACACAAACTGGTCCCCCGTTCCTCCACCTTAAAACCCGGATCGACGTCCCCGCATACACACACACAACCACTCATCAATAATATTATGTGTATTGTATAGATTTGTGTATTCTTTGAAGGATGAAACCGCATTGGTGGGGTAGCGCCCTCTACTGGATTAGTTTAAACGACAAGCGGCAATGCCAAAGAAAGACCTTTCTAATGTTGGCGAAAGTCGGCGGTTACCAAAATACTGATGCTGTTCTAGGATGCAGGTTTCGCTCAGGAAGTTTTCGTTTGCCGCCGAAGATTCCGACGAGACGATATCCGTAAACATCCCCGAGGTAAATAGGCATTGATCGACTCTGGCTTGGCGCGGCCATGATGAATACGGAATACGACCATCAGTAAATTACCGTAAACTATCAACATTTCGCTCAAGTCTAGAACCCTATGTGCCCTTTTGACTGCTGTCATGACGTATCGTGTACACAAAGTTTCGTCGTTTGCAATTGTTAGCTGCTGGATGCCATCAGCTGGGTGTCGCCATGCAATTTGCTTAGACCAATTATATATTTTTGTTCCTGCCATATTAATTAAATCAACATGTTGCATAACTGATAGTGATATTACCAGAAACAAGATATTATAAATAGTTTTGTTGTCCATGCAAAACTTCCATTCTAGTCTAGATGACTGTCCATATTCCAAGTTCTCATGGTCAAGATTTCCCACCCTAATGCTTTCCCCAGTGATTTGTCAATATTTTGTGAATGAATATCTGCACATTAACTGCAGATTTTTTGCAGCAGGCTGAATTTTTCGGATTTCTTCCAAAAGACATTAAGATAGTGTTCTGACAAAGTATAAAGCACTTGGACCTATCCTAAGGACCGGTTACCATAGTTTATGAAAGACATATAGATCTTTATCTTTTAATAATATTTGATATTTGCGATGTTAAATGGATTCATTTGTACATTTATATGCATTCAAAATGTACTGTATAAAACATTTAAACAGCTTATAGAATCAAACCTAAGTTTGGCAAATTGAACCCTAGTTAGAATAGGCAGAGCCCAATCTAAAAACTGCATACACCGAGTTATTTTCTTAATTTGTTGCCAGATATTTCTTCATTTATTGCCAGTTATTAGTGATTAATAAAATGCACTTGTAACGAGAAGTAGGAATATGCAGTTATTATGTTAACCAGAATAATAAAAAATTGCCTATATTACAAATAGTTTAAGATTTTCAATGAATCCCTGTAAGTGATTGTTAAATACAGGATTTATGAACACATTTTATTGTTGTTACGTACGTTATGTTATTGAAGGTGCTGGACGGGAACTATGGGATGTATGTGTGGCCCTGTGCAGTTGTTCTCGCGCAGTATGTGTGGCATCACAGAGACAAGATCAAGGGTCAATGTATTATTGAGGTGAGGTGTGACACATAATGACCAGTATGGGATTTTATAGGGTTTATGCTCATGGTGTCACCGAAACAGGTGTCATAAAAACAATGTCACCAATGTTGGCATGCCAACAATACTATAAGCATAACCTAGGCTGGTGAATAGTGTCATACTAAGACTGAGAGTGTCTTAACCAGAGTTGGAGTCATATCCAAGATCTAGCCTATACTAAAACCATGCCCACAGTCTAATGAGACAATATTCATGTCCACATTGTCACTAAAACTAAGGTGACACTGTATCACCCAGTGTAGAGAGAGGCTCATGATGTAACCAAGGAGCCCTAGGCTTAGTCTCACAGTGTAGCCAAGGCTAGGGTCATGCTCACAGTGTCACCGGGGTCATGTTCATATGCTTACATACACTTTTCTTATCCCGGGTAAATTCAGCCTCCTAAACATAAACCATTTAATACAATTAAACCAAGGCTGTTTATCCTAAATTTTAATATATATATATATATATATATATATATATATATATATATATTATATATATATATATAATTATATATATATATATATATATATATATATATATATATATATATTTACATATAATATAATTGTATCCATGTAATAATATAAATGTGTTTAACATAGAGTAAATTCGCCTGTAGTCTGTATTGTTTCAGTGTTATATTACAGTTACTTGTAGTTTTTGTTTTATAACAGCAGTTAATTATAATGATACAATTACATTTGTTGTTTGATTATTGAAATAAAATAAAAGTTGCATATTAATCGTAGTTCACATGAATACAAAATTATCAGTTAGTATGCATAGATGGTTAAATTGAATGTAGGTGTACTGTATAGTTACCAACAAACATTTGCTATGACTTGGATGCACAACAAGTGCTATAACACAATACTTCAAATACATCTTACACATCATAAGAATGCATAATTTTGTAGCTGTATATTATGAATGTATCAAGCATCTTCAAGGTGGTGAAAGCAAAATATTGCCATCAGTTAACAGCATGCATTCATCCATGAATTGTTTTTACATATATTTCCCTAATGAAAAACGGTTGCGTTTCAAATAGTATGAAGATATATACTATACTGAATTAGTCTTACAGCGTAATTATCGGGTATCAAATAAAATTCTGGTGCCAGAATTTTATTCAGTAATTGATGGGCATCATCGCTTCCCCAACAACATACTCATATGGACTAATACATCACATGAATTACAACAAATGTTACAGGAATTACCAGATGAAAGTGAAAATCAGGGTCTGAAGACGAACAAATCGAAGACAAAGGTGATGATGGAAAATGACACACCAATATATATATATATATATATATATATATATATATATATATATATATATATAATTATATATATATATATATACGTGTGTGTATGTATCAGTGTGTCGTTTTCCATCATCACCATCACAACATTTAAGCTACATCTACGTGGGACAGAGATACAGCACCAGAGACAAAAAACAAGACAAGGAGATTCAAAGAAGAATCATGGCCGGGTGGACAGCATTTGCCAAGCACCGCGACATCTTCAAGGGTAACATTGGAACATGCTTGAAGAGACAAGTCTACAACTCATGCGTACTTCCAGCAATGTCATACAGCGCGGAAACATGGGCACTCACCTGCTAAGCAAAGAACAAGCTAGCAGCCACACAAACAAAGATGGATGTTAAACATCATATAGTGGGACAGAAAAACATCTTGGTAACAGAAAAGACAAAGGTCACACATGGAAGTGGACCTGGGCAGGGCACATCAGCAGAATACGAGATAACGACCAATGGACATTGCGTATCACCACTTGGAAACCCTACGAAAGGAAAAGATCTAGAGAAAGGCCGGCAAGACGGTGGAGAGACAAACTAGATGACTACTAGAAGGGTACCATCTTGCAGAGGATAGCGCAAGATAGGCAGATGTGGAAGCAGCATGCTGAGGCTTTCGCTCAACCACGGGACACTACGGCTGCACAATGATGATGATAATAATATTGGTTTTAATACTAGAACGAATAATGATGTAAATAACGGGCAACAGAACCGGCAACTTTCTTTACCCTAACACAACT
Organism: Ridgeia piscesae; assembly: GCA_025642075.2. Classification (NCBI taxonomy): domain Eukaryota; kingdom Metazoa; phylum Annelida; class Polychaeta; order Sabellida; family Siboglinidae; genus Ridgeia; species Ridgeia piscesae. The sequence goes on along the minus strand of JAODUO010000099.1, from coordinate 455,060 downwards.
ACAGATTACACTTGGCTCAGTGAGATCTGAATGTGTCCATTGCAGTTGGGAGCAGGAACTGCCCTACCAGGGGTGTTGGCGGGCAGACTGGGGGCCCATGTCACCCTGTCTGACGCCTGTCACCTCACACACTGCCTCGATAACTGTCAACGCAGCTGTCATGCCAACGACCTGACAGGGGTGAAAGTCATAGGACTGACCTGGGGTCAGTTCTCGCCCGAGGTGCTGCAGTTGGGACAGATGGACGTCATTCTTGGGTCCGACTGCTTCTACGACACTAAAGGTGACGTCACAATGGTGCATGACTTATCGAATACGTCATGTGTTTATGATTTACTTGATTGTTAAGATAGTTCAGTATAACAGATAGTATGATAATGTTTAGTTGAGTTTGCATCTTAGTAAAACCAAATTACCTAGTAATGTCCATATTTTCATGGCAGTTTTTTACTTTGCCATGTGGTCGGACAAACTACAATAGCACAGAAAGTACTCAACAAGGCTGCATCATACTTATTACTACACCCAGTGGCACATTTGTAGGTGACATTATTACTTTTATGATAATGCCAACAATTATGTTGCCAATACACACAGCGACCTACATGTATATACAGTGTACACACACATGCATGCACGCACACACAAGTCACACATGTACACATAGTGATGGATATTTGTGTACAAATAGTCTTCACGGATTAATTGCAGCATGGCTGGATGCTTTTCAGAATGGTCAAGACGGGGTTCAATTAAACAGGTCTGCCAGGGAGTAAAGTGTAAAGCACCATGATCAGTCCTGAGGAATGAATACTGTGCTATATAAGAACTTACCATTACTTTTATCACACACACCTTTATTTTTCACACACACACACACACACACACACACACACACACACACACACACACACACACACACACACACCACACACAGCACGCACACACACACACACACATACACAACACTCTGACCCATCCACGCATGCACACAACATGAGCACACATTGTTAATTTACCAATGCAAACAGTAATATTTTTAATACTACATAAATCCGAATCCTTTTGATTCTCCTACGAAGCTTTCAGTGTCTTCTTGACACCTTCATCAACGTTCGACTGTTGATTAATCAGCAGTCGAATCGGCAGTAACATTGATGCTGACATAGCATGTTTATTGACTTTTTCAGACTTTGAAGATGTTCTAGTAACTGTGAAGTATCTACTGGAGAAGAACAAGAGAGCAGAGTTCTGGACGACTTACCAAGAGAGAAGGTTAGATGGCATATTTAAATGTAAATCCAGCGACATAAAGAAGGTACAACTGATACAGAAACTTGGAATCTCAATTGCCATTTCCACTATGACAAACAAGTTCATAAATATAGATTTCAGGTATAAAACTACTTATATAAAGCGGCTAACTTTGGAATATGGTATGTGTATCTCCTTGGTTTCAGTTCGTTCACTTCTTTCCGTGATCAGTGGTTTTCTTGCTCCATTATGGTGTGATCTATTAGTTGGCAATGCATTTCTAAAATACCAACAGCTGTTATTTAAAGCTTCCCAATCATTTCGTTTTGCCCATCGCGTTCTATATAAATAGGTCAAGTAATAAGCGCAGTTTGCTTAATAAAAGAACCATTAATTATTTGTTATCGTATAAAAAAACAATCAGCGTTACACCGGGTAGCAGACGAAAACCGATCGCGTTGGCAACAGCTGGCGCCATTTGTTTAAACTGGGCGGTCACGTGCAGAATCCGAGATCAGCCATCCAGGCACACATTGTGATTTACATGCACAGATTTTTAAGTACACATAAACCCAACCCTTTTGTCCCTCGAAGATGTCTTCGAATTCACAACTTTCGACTGTGTTATCAGCACAATTGGCGTAACTGATCTGAATAGCATTTTTATTGCTTTTCCCTTTTAAAGTTTTATCTGTATATTACTAAAAGAGACTTTCATTACAAAAGAGGGAAGGCATATTTTATGAAAATAAATAAAAAAAATAAAAAATTAATTAATTTTTTATAAAAAATTAAAAATAAAATTTATAAAAATATTATAAAACGGATACTTAAACGTTATATACACCGTGTTTTATTTTCCCCCGGGTGGGCAGTTGCTCATTTTTCCGTGATCAGTGGTTTTTTCTCAATGGTTTAGATCAAATTTAATCAAAAGTACCAACAGCTGTTTTTAAATATGCTTACAATAAGCATTTCTGCGTCTTTCTCCAAAAGAGAAACGTGGAAATAGTAAAAAAAAAGGTGTTCTTAACAAAATATTGAAAACAACACATGCAGACAGATACAAATATGTTTTCAACGGAGTCATTATTTGAGCAGTTGTCTTGCTAAGATACTATACAATATAGACATTGTAGATAATACCCCCCCCCAGAAATGGTGGATGCTGTTGGAGTTTTTGGTGACCCTCAAGGCAGGTGCAGGTATATTTTTGGTCAGTCTCAAAGCGAATGAAATTGGATTTTTTGTAATCCTCAAGGTATTTGTGCGCTGTTGAATAATTGTGGCGACTGTTAGCTCTTGC
>JAODUO010000099.1:387500-447500 GCA_025642075.2 Ridgeia piscesae | reverse complement strand
ATTCACAGTTATTGGTTTAAGTGAGCATACACTTCCCCAAGCGCACACGCTTCGTTGGACTTTTAACGCCCTGTAAGGGCGCAGTTCAGTATATGGGAGAAGAGTTGAAAATTGGTTACATGGTGATACTGTTGACTTATATGAAGTACCGGAGTGTACAAGTGTTCATGTGACTAGGCCACCTAAGAGAGGAGGGTGTATCATTATGTGTACATAGTTCACTTGAAATCAGAGCCATAATGTAACGAAGTACATTTAGCTGGTTACTTTACTTAAGTAGAAAAGTTTACTTTTCTTGAGTAACAAAGTACATTTTTGGAAGTACTTTTACTTGTAACGAAGTACAAATATGTGTACTTTTTCTAAATGTAGTGAAGTACTCAGAATTTTTTTAGTTAAATTTGCAAATGTCCTAAATGTTTCGCGAATGATCTGCGTCGGAAGCAAGGCAATGTCTGCAGTTAGCATGGATTTATTTACAAATATCAGCTGGAATGTACAACAAACAGACATGTTAAGTGTCCTGGACTGGCCAGATTTATACATCAGTTGAACAAACGATTTGCTTTGTCACCTGATGAAGCCAGTGAGTTAATTGCAATCTGGGGTTTGGCGCTGGTGTTGCGCCCATCTATAACCCACGATGAAAGAACATCTTAAGAAAGATATAATACCCCTATAATTTTTTTACTAGTGATAATGTTGATTTATATGAAGTACCGGAGTAGACATGTGTTCATGTGACTAGGCCACCTAAGAGAGGAGGGTGTATCATTATGTGTACATAGTTCACTTGAAATCAGAACTTATGAATACGATGGATGCTGTGGGCCTATAATTAATAAAGCATGGTGTATTTACAGCTGCCTACGCAGTGTCGAACAACAAAAATAGCAAACAATTTATATCTGTTTGGGTGTACACACTAAATAATAATTGTGAATGTTTTGTTTTATTCACAACATTGAAACTAGCTTCAGGAAAAAGAACTTTTGTGTATACTTCAAGTACGTGTTTTTACTTTTTATTTGTACTTCAAGTACATGTTTCTAGAAGTACTTTTACTCGAGTATCTTTTTCTATGGTTACTTTTACTTTTACTCAAGTACAAAATAAATGTACTTGTTACAGCTCTGACTTGAATATACTGTATTATCAGAAATGAGCATCGTAACTGAATATCTGGAATGCGTGTTTATTTAAGTGAAGACTCGGTATTTAACACATCATAATTATTTTCGATATTGTCTATCGGCCACCTAGTACAAGTATTACCACTTTCACTGAGCACGTTGTGAATATCACAGAAAATCTTAAGGTTGAAAATAAACAGTGTTATATAATGGGTGATTCTAACATCAATGTAATCATTTATGTTAGCCACATGGAAACACAAGACTACATAGATGCAATGTTTCAACATTCATTTATACCCCTCATCAATAAACCTATGAGCATAACAACTACTACGGCCACGATAATAGATACCTATATTATGTACTTCATACAAATTATCAGTCGCATGGAATTATGTATACATACATGTCTAACCACTTACCAATATGTTTAATGTAATGTGATGTGAAATTGTTTTGGATGTCCTTTGAATTATGGTGAGACAACTTACCCGACTTACCGGACCTCGCCCCAATGTTGAAACCGCCTGAAAGAAGATGTGTTAATGGAAGATAACAATGATAATAAGAATAATAACAACAAAAATAAAACACTTATGTAGCGCCGTAAATCCACGTTACCCTGTTCGAAGGCGATGATACAAAATATAACTATAGCACAACACTAATTCAACATTATCGAAACGTGGCATGAAATGTCCAATTAAATTACAGTTAAGAAATAAGTTATAAACAAACCCCTAAAAGAACTATAAATGTAAGATAATAAAACCAGCACAGGATAATAACGTAAAATAAATAATGAATAAATAAATAATAAAACATCAAAAGTCAAATCGAGCGACAATATTAAATGAAAATTATTGTTCATGAATACATGTCACGTGGTTGCGTCTGTGTGGCTGCACCTTGTAAGAGTTGAATACTATTGTGACATTTTCATACGTTGTGGTTGTCGTGTTGCGTTTACCAGACTTGATTGTGAATACACAAAGACTACGGTAATTACTAGATCAAATATGGACATATGAAATTACTGAAGGACAATACATAATATGTATTAACAGTAACATACTGCGTGGATATCAATGTAAGATGAAATTGTTTTGTATGTCCTTTGAACTGTAATATATAAAGGGCGTGAGACGACTTACCTTGGGCTTTGTCTAAAAGAAGATGTATTAATAAAAAATTACAATGCCTATTAACTACTGTGCGAACAATAACCAATACAATGGAAAAGTAACTTATTTAGAAAACATAAATGTTCCATTTTTCGTGACGCTCAAATATGTTCATACGAAATTACTAACGGACAAACGTAATATCTATATCGTGCTCTTTAAATTAACGCTGATGAACAATGACGTCACACACAAAGGCAGAACATACAATCCTGTGGAATATCTTTAATACCAACTAGCAGCAGAAGACAACGTTAACATCTAACTTACCATCGTTGTCTACCCTGGTAAGCTCTGAAAAAGAAAGTTCGACTGTTGCATCATTGAACTGAGCGCGTGGTGCGATCATGGCTGGGAGATGGGAGATCGCGACGGGTGCAGACAATACTTCATATGACCAGTTAGGTTGTTTAAATGTTGCAGTGGAAAATATTGATATGATAAGATATATGTATACAGATGATAAGAGAATACACGTCACAGTATTAGCAGCAGTTCTTGGGAGCAGTAGTCTTACCAGCACGTAAGTCTTGTAGTGTACTCGTTCTATGTCCAAACAATGGACTACAGGACAATAAATTACCTATGACTATTGTGTACGTCGATGCACATTTATGTACACTTCAATACGGTCAAAACTCCTCTTCATTCCTCCTTGGGGATACCATTATAGTCCTTGTATACTGGTCGACCGAGTATCTCAACCTGGCTTCAGCTAGCATGGCTTCATGGAAAAGCTGTAGCTAACGACACTAAAGTCAGCGATCAAGTCCTCGGCACTTAGCTTCCCTAACCTAAAAGTTTCCAGTGTCTTGCAATTTGACTGCACACTGCTTGGCGCCGTCATCAACCTGAAAGGTCGACGCCTTATTTTAAAATTATCCCGCTGGAAGCATGCCACTGAAGACACGTTTCGATGGAACGGGTTGCATCCCTCTTCCAAACTTTGACGAGTGAACTTCTTTGAAGCAGCTATATTGTCTTCATTGTGAACTTGTTCTGTTCTTTCCCCTTAAATTTTGTTATGCTGAATTGTAATCTACTAAATTCATGTTTTGTTTTGCTGGAAGATGCCTTCATAATCATCGAACATTGACATCATGTTTAAGCAAGTAATCAACCTTGTTGACACCTTGTGCACTTCACCAATTGAAATAGCCTGACTGTTAGACTGCTCTGTTGCAAATACGATGTGCAATGCTCTTATGGATTACCTGACAGTTTGCAATGCACAAAACCATTCCACCCAAATTTCCTTCCATTCATAATATATTATATATTTTTAAATACAGAATTATACCAAACAGGAACAATGGCTTCACACTGATCGCGATCCCACGCTAAAGTTCATTAAGTCGCTTTTGTATTGATTATGAACGTCTCCAACCTGTATAATAAAAAGGTCAACAAACAAAAGTACCTGATATACATACTACTTTGCGGATAGGTTTGTCCTGACAAAGAGCGCATTTAAAGTTGTTGCCACAGAAGTCCCTTCTCTCTTGGCATGAATCGTGAGCCTTCAGCGTGGTTTCTAAAATGAAGTTCGGGGAATGATCTTTCAGACAAATGAAAGTCCAATAAATATTAATCTCGCATATACAACAAATATTGCCATTTAATTTAGCGACCACACCAGTAGTAGCAAATAGTGTATGCAAATATGAATAGGCGCATAACAAAACAAATATATATATATATATATATATATATATATATATATATATATATATATATATATATATATATATATATATATATATATATATATATATATATATATATAACGAATACACACACTAATACACATTACACACACTAATATACATACATACGTACGTAGGTGCTTACATCCGTACATACTTATGTACACAAACATCCGAACATACACAAACGTATGAGCGTACGTACGTATGAACATACACGCTTCCTTGTATGTATGTATGTATGTATGTATGTATGTATGTATGTATGTATGTATGTATGTATGTATGTATGTATGTATGTATGTATGTGTGAGTGTGCTTGTGTGTATGTATGTCTTTGTGTATGTGTGTTTTGTGTGTCTGAGTGTACGTGTGCATGAGTGCACACACACACACACACACACACACACACACACACACACACGCACGCACGCACGCACGCACGCACGCACGCACGCACGCACGCACGCACGCACGCACACCACACACACACACACACACACACACACACACACACACAATGCTATGCAATAGTGTTTAACGTAGCGCTCTTTATCGAAGTCAAATCAATACAACCATTAAACATATGATGCCATCACCCACCCAGTATTATAGCTACGGCATCAACATACGGTCACTTGGTAATGAATGGACTTATGACATGTACAACAAGGATATAATATTCTGCTTTTTTAAACGAAACTATTCTGGTTGCACCTTTTGACAGAAATAGTTATCACTGTTCAATATATATCCTATGGAGCGATTGTAATCATTAATATAAAACATCTAAGCTATCCCGGACGCGGATTCATGCTATCAATAGAACACAAGTGATTTTGACACATATGGATTAGCGAAGTAAAACTTACCATTGTTGGGGATGCATCTAGAAAGACGAAATAGGTAAAGACGACTTGTGGCTGTGACATGATACGTCTTTGGAGGGCAGTTACATATGTGGTGTATACATTTTAAGGGATGTTGACAATTGGCGTCTTTGGTGCAAGACTCGCCTTTGGGGCCTGGAAAAGCATAAATGTGTTATATATATATATATATATATATATATATATATATATATATATATATATATATATATATATCCTAAACAAAGTGTAGCACTTCTCTAAGAAATATTAAACTAACATGAATTAGAATGTACGTGATTTGAGAATCGGAGATATATTTTATAATGTTAAAAAACAAACGAAAATGTACAAATCAATTTTCATTCTAAAACTGTTTGAATATGTGCACTCACTGCAATTCTAATGTTTAAATGAGTTCCTGGTAAAAATGTACGAATAACTTTAAACACTTTTACTATTGTGTCGTTTCCGGTTTTCTGTGATATCATGATTCGTCAACATAATTCACCTCTCTACAGATTGAGGCGCTACTTTCTCAGTTATCAGCATCATGTATATCAACCAACAAGCAGAATTGTTTAATCTTAGCCATCGTTGTTTGGTATATGTCATTGTGACATAAATCACGCCGACATCGAGAATGCCATGATTAAATTATGCAAGTTACACCGCCATAGGGACGTTCTAGCAGGTAAGTTCTAGCAGGAAAGTAGGGTCTTATCGTGATATGGCTGGAGCGGAGCCGAGCAAGAACAAGGTTAAAGGTCAAACGTTACGCAGCAGCAAATAGGTGGTGAACTACAAACTAGTTAAATTTTGTCTACCGGAAATAGGTTATCCATTTAGGTCATTGTTCGTGCGAAGTGTTATAGTTTTTGTCTTCCGGGCAATATATACAAAATTGTAGGGCACGTTCCCCACTATGTTCGGAATGTAGGTACCTTAAATGATGTTCCTCATGTAGCCCAGTGGCATATGTCACTCCGTAACACAACCAGACAAATATAACCACGTTTACAGTTTCTCTATGTGTTGATATACCACAAGTATAAATACATGGGTTAACATAGATTCTTTCTAACAGTATACATTGTAGTGATCGATATGAAAAATTATTGCTTAGTGAAAACAACGTCAACTTAAATGTTATAGTATATACCATTTTTGTTTTTTATATCATTTTTTTAAATGTATTAATGTGTAATGGTGATATTTGTTTAAAATTGTTATGGTAGTTTCTCAAACGTGGTTAATAATACGGTTAAATACGAAACATATGTTTACATATATGTGTATTGTAATGTCCATTCTCAAAATGATATACTACCAAACATTGTTAAATATTATGTATTCATATAATTTATTTAGTGTTTTCGGTTTGTAGTTATGTAGTTTGTAGTTAAAAGGGGCTCTCATGTTACCGACATCTTGTCTTAATGGAAGTCTCCTTGACTTTACATAATTATTTATTATGATAAATATATTAATATGCACATTTGTTGTCAAAAATAAATAAATCTGTCTGTGTGTATGTCTGTCTGTCGCATTGCGCCTTCAACGCCTGCTCAACTCAAGTCCATCATTTTATCCAGGTGAACCACTGTGTGTGTGTGTGTGTGTGTGTGTGTGTGTGTGTGTGTGTGTGTGTGTGTGTGTGTGTGTGTGTGCGTGTGTGCGCGCGCGGCGGTGCGTTGCATATGTGTTTAAAGGGAACCAAAAGGGAAATGTTACATGCTATGCACGACAAAGAGTTAATAATAATAAAGCTTTATTGCCATATTCAACGTATGAATTGAAAGTAGTTGCTTGATATATATATATATATATATATATATATATATATATATATATATATATATATATATAAAATATATATATATATATATAACAAAATGAAATACACAGTTAATAGAAACAAACCATTTCGAACGGTAATCACATTTTTAATGTAACTGGTTTATTAATAAAACATCTGTTAACATATCGTCTTTCGAACTTCATGAGATGCGCCATTTTTGATAGTTTTTGACGTAGCGATTGCTCCGTGCACATCTGTCATACTGGCACTTTCCGTGTGGCCAACCTGAAGAAAAGGAACTCCATAGCTACGATAGGCAATACTTTTGAAAATTTGTTTAGCGAGTGATGTCAAAGTGCTATAATAGGTCCTGTAAGTGGGTCACGATTCATGGCGAGACTCCGCGCGACTGGAGCTGATTGGGGACTGGACACAAGAATAATATTAAAACGATGGATGACAGTTATAGCTTCCGACTGATGAATACTAGGACAATCAGATCTTAGAAATCTTGGGTTGTACCTTTCTTTATCTTAAATGTCCGATTTAATATTGAGTTTACCTCATTATCATAGACATATAGCGATTTACGTAGTGCAGATGATAGACATGATTTTAGGCCGTATGTGTCTTTTACGGGATTTGCATTTTACACTGCTGTACGTTGTGGTATAAGCACTTATATCTGACAAGTTGTCTAAATGCACATAATCATAACACATGTATACGTTTGCCCCAAACTGGTTGTACTGCGCGAGAAATGACACTTCATTATTAGTTAAGATCGCCAAACACAAGTACTTGCCACTAATGCCATGGCAACCACCATAATAATCGATTAAAATTCATGATTTCCGTGATCATTGTCACCGGCAAAGTGTTCCATTGCTTCTGCTTGTAATAATCCTTCGGACAATATAACTGAAATATGCTATTTGGGAACAGTTCGATTATTACAACCAAACACAAAACAAAGTCCGATATGTTAACCTGGAGAATATGGACTTCCTGTCCCCAACTGCCCCAGCCTCGTTTTCGCGCGCTAGACTTACACGCCCTATAGGCCAGCCCTACATTTCCCGATCCAGCTTGGCCTTGCTAGTCAGCTGTGTTCTAGCCATAGTGTCATGTAGTTTTACTTTATCTTTAGCACACCTATGCCTCTGTTCGTGCGAACGTGACACAATTCAAAGTAGGATCAAGTAATAATAACCGCCAAAATCACGGTGGAAGGCATTCGTTGGTGCGACGGCGGACGGCCTAAGTCGCTTAGTCCTAGTTCGCGGCCGGCTCAGCCTCAGTCTATGCTACATTTACCCGGTACCTACCTTCTAGATCGTCAACTGTGGCGGACGTTTATGAACAATATCATTATGTACATACATCATAACGACAGATAACGCAATGTGTCTAATGGTAGAATAAATCATTTAGATACCAAAGACTTAATATTTACTAACTTTCTTGGACTCCGACTTGGTTGCTCGTTCGATGGAAAATGTCCGTGGTTTCGACATCTGTGGTCGGTGACCAAATATTGTTTGCACAGCTCCATGCTTAAAAACTCGACGTCATCGACGTTTCTGTGGATCTTACCTCACTATGCGGTGAGAAACATTCTTTTAGAAGCAACTTTCTTTGAAGTGCGCCGAACGAAGTAAACTATATTTCGAGGCTGTCTATCCATCCCGTCGATCCACAGTTACGAAGCCACTGCCTCAATTCTGGCCTCTGCAACGGGGAATGAAACCATTACAACATTTGTATTGTTACAGCCATATTCCGAACATTACGACGTATTGTGTCATGCAAATAAACACACAAAAGCCGACTGTGGGTATCTAACAACATGTGTTTTCCACTTGCTTATGAACTGAAGAGTATTCGATACAAGATCGGTCGTTTGACTTATCCTCGCTGATTGGTCAGGCCGGACCCATCAGCGCGTTGATGGAAACCTCCGTGCTGTGGCTGATTTCAGTAAAATGTTCCACTTTGAAATTACATTACCGGTAAGCTAATAACATTAAAAAGGTGATTACCGTTCGAAATGGTTGGATTGTATTAACTGTTTGATGTGCATAGCATATCACTTTTCCATGTTGCTTCCATTAATGTATGTATGTATGTATGTATGTATGTATGTATATAACACATTGGACACGTTTTTACTCTTACTCTGACGTGTTTACTCTTACGGAAACACATGGTCTTGTCGTCTGACATGTAATCGTCGCCTAGGCTGCAAACACAAGTCCCATCCTGGCAGTCGGCTCCAAAGAAACCGCAGTCACGATAGGTCTTGCATTTAGTTTCGCCAACTTTCGCTTCTGCAATACATAATTGCATTGATATAGCATTTGTTTAGCAGGTTTATTATTACTGATCTGTGTCGCTTTTTCTTTAAAACTGCATTAATGCATACAGTAAATATGTTTTAACCGCTGGTATATCTTCGTGTACGAATCAGCAATGGCGATGGCATGCTTAAACCAAATAAAAGCTATAAGTTATAGGTAAGAATAACTATGCTTATAGGTAAGAATAACTATGCAAGAAACATTTCCATTCATTTTGTAAATACTTTATTGACGTTGCACAAAACAGACGTATTTTTTGCAATAATGAGAATATTCCCACAGATTATTGAACTTACATAACATCTTCAAATAACAGTCAAACACGTGCGATTAATAATAATAATTTTCCATCATAATAAATAAACAGTGTTTTATGATCTGTAATACTGATGTGATAATCTTTCAAGTTCTTGTTCGAAGTGATTTTTTAATAATTCTGTTCATCCTTTTTGTATTTAGAGTTGGCAGTTGCTACAGTATTATTAGCTCCCCGCATCAGGCTGATTCACAAGAGTACACATATTTGTTCAACTCTATATTTAATTGCTTCAGTTATTCAGTAATATTATTATTTTATTCACCGGTGATGAAACTGTAATAGTGTTGTAGCCTGCTGCGCTTTGCTCGGTTCATGAAGCGTACATACGTGGGTGGAAAATGGCAATGTCTTTAATTGCACATTGATAATACAGTCAAATGGTGAACATGACAAGGGGCATTGCCGTTGGCCTAGATAATAAAAGCAAATCCCCATACAAGTATAGATGCATTGTACAACTAAGGCAAAGAGAATATGATTATAAAGTGGTAAAAGAAGATTTTATCACAGAATGATAACAAGCCAAAACCAAAAAGCCAATTAATAATGTATACAATTCAAAAAGGTAAATGATCGTTACAATTCAGTTAAAATGGTAAATAATGTGTATACAAACAAAAACGTTCCAATGGCGTGTACATAACTCAACCAAAACGGCGACTAACGGATATAGCCCAATTAAAACGCTCCTATTAAAAACGGCGACTGCTACTCAGAATATCTTTCATGGATGAAACACACATCATTATTATGCAACAATCAAACGTCATGTTATAATAATATTATCGAATATTATAAACGGTATCTTGTGTACAGTCAATAGCCTGAAGTAAACATGGAATACTATCATGACACTCAAAGCTCATTACTACAATTCAGTGTAAGTCATAGCAATTACAGGATGTTTGAACAAGCTTGCCTTGATTTGATTAAAACAAATCAAAATATGCATTTTTTTAGATCTACCTGGTACATGTAATAGATACGAATATGTTCAATAATACAACAATTGACACAACGTCTAACAAATACACTGCCATCATTGCCTTTGCTTTTAATCTTGGATAGCCAATCTAAGATTTCTAACAAAAACGACTTGGGGCCACTGCTTTCAGTCAGTCAGAGCATGTCGCATCAGTGCTGGACTGGTCAGCGTCTGGCTGTTATAGGCATTGACCAGTTGGCCGATTCTTTCAATGAACTCAGCTGTGTGAGCTGCTTCTTCTGCAACATGTATTGAACACGAATATTAATTCAATTAAATTCAATGTTATTTATTCAAATAACATTCAACAAACATTACAATTTAAAACCATGTCAACATTCTGTACATGTAATATTCTTTGAGGGGAATACGCAAGAAGCTAAACACTTGTATTAGTATGTATCCCCGAACACAATTATTGTGGTCACAACAATAATAACAAGAAATCATTAGATATGTAAACATTGCTCACATTCTAAATGCTTAAACGAATATGAAAGAAAATACAATATAAACAGAATTAGTTATACACAAATATTCATCCGGTTATGAATAATAATATATCTATGTATATAACAAAACATTATTGACTACATGCAGAAATTACATTATATTTCACCTGGCCTAGGATAACTCTATAAGAATCCAGTTATGCCGCGAGTCGAAATGGTAACGCAGTCGTGGTAATAATTACAAGAATTAGCCGAGTTTAACCAGATTGCTATACAAGAGTGAACTCCAGATGGCAAGTGGACAAGGAAGCCTTCGGCATATTGAGAAACCAACCATGTATATTCCGCCCTTCTGAGTTATTTATAGATGTTGTTTTTAAATACGCTGTCGCGCTTACATTTTTCCGGTCGTTAAAAACGTCCCGGGTGACGTTTCTGCGCATGCGCAATAAATGTAAAATCATCAATGTCCAGCGAAACAACAAAGCATTTTCGGTATAAATGCTACGAACTGTTCGTTAACTTTCCTGTGATGATTCTGTGAAGAGTTTCTTAAAATGTCGTTCAATACAAGAAAATATTACGTTTTTTTAATAAATCATTGTCGCGGATTATGACGCACTAGAGTCACGTGATTTACGCTGCTATCAAATTATGCCTCAAAACTTGTTTGCCTCGTGTTAATTTGCGACAAATAACTTTGCTGAGAGGTTATATACATCCTAACGAACAACCTGTACTATTTATACCATAAATGCTTTGTCTTTTCGCTGCACATTGATGATTTTACAATTGCTATTCAATATATCAGGGGTTATTGTTATGCAATTATACTGATCAGAGGGACAAGATCATGCACATGTAAATTGTGTCTCTTGTGTTACGTGATTTATGGCTTACAGAGCAATGTTGAAGCATATAAATGAACAAATTGTATTGCATAATACATATGGTAAGCATTGCAGGTTGAATTGTATTGACAGTTGATCAGCTTCATGTGTGATGATTGCAGTTTCATTAGACTGAGATATAATATGTGAAGTGATCTAAAAAAGGTGAAATAATGAAATTTATAATTAGTGAGCACATATACATATATGGATTTACACATCAGAGACTGACTGTGACTGTGCTGTATGTTCGTATTGGGTTATACAGTGCTACCCTGGTGCAGTTTTTCATCCACGGGTGTACTTAATTTAATGTATCTCTGAACATTATTATTTGCCCACTCTAATATTTTCAGGGACTCTTCTGCAATCGTATAGGATACTGTGTACAAAATATTATAAAACTCAGAGGATACATTTTTGGGTAGCTGAGGTCAAAGGTCAAATTTCAAAAATTACGACATTCTTATTTACACTAATGTTTTAATTTCATAATAGTTATGTGTGCAGGTGTATTGGCTTTCCAGTGATATATTGATTGTTTCTCTAGCTTTATTAATAGCAGACTTACAGTCATTAATGAAGTGGTCAATAGGCGATTTGGGTCAAAGTTAAGTTCATTGACCTATATCTTCAATGATACTTGACCTAGATTGTTATTTCATTTTTTATTTTGATATTCTCGCATGAGCCAACAATTGTACTAAATTTCATCAAAATTGGAGTCGAGTGATGTTTTCAGTGATTGATTTGACATAGAATGACCCTATATATTAGCATCCAATGGAGATAACGAATTTCCCTTATAAATGTGATAATAAAGTTTTATTGTATAGTATTGTAATAACTTTCAAAGAGTTTTTTAGACTACAACATTTGCTGGTGCTTACATAGACTGTCAGTTAGATTGGAATAACCACATTAAAAAAATCACAAATAAAATTGCTAAAAATGTGTCCATTATGAATAGCCAAGCACCTGTTAGATATAGTGATACATTATATACTCTGTATTGCTTTATCGTAATTATTATTGTGAAATGTGGGGAAATACGTAATTATGAGAACAACTACTTGCTGTCTCTAGATTCAAGTTTATGTATTACTTAAGAATTTTCCTTTTTTTGTACTAGCTTTATTTTCGTATTAGTAATTGGTGTATTACTTTTCCATTATTTCATTATTTATTTACACTATCATAATTTGGAATAAAAAAACTCACGACTTACCAAGTGACACGTACTTTCTCTTAGCTTAAAGGTGGGTGAACACAACTATTATTATTGATTTTTTTCTCGGATTATGACATTTCTGTTAAGTTCGTTGAGATAAAATGTGCAGAGTGTGATGACACATTACAGACTGTAAACACGGAATTCGAAGCAACTTCGTCTAGGTTTAGCAAAATAGTTACCGATACTTATTTTTACCATGTGTACAATGTAAACACTAGCAGAACCACGTGGAAACATTATCACGTGTACCGTGTAAACAGAGGCTATCCACGTGAACACATGGGCGTTACTCATTGGTCGAAAAACGCTCTGTCGCTTAACCTGTGTGGTGAGCCAAAACGTGCTGGCGCGTCATTGACTACGTTTGGCCATTTTTCTCATGTTTTCACGGGGGAGGTTTCAATTACTTTACTTTTACATAAACATTTCTTTAATAGACCCAATACTTACCTTCTCTCTTCCAGCGGGAAGCGGTGAAAAACCATTCCCGGACATTTCCTGCGACTGTTGTTGCAGTTGGGCGCAGCACAAAACTGGCCATTCGATTTCTAACGTGAGCAGACGCCATCGTTGGAAACCCGCTTGAATATAGATGGCGCTAGTGGTTGTGGCGTCACATGTTATCCCTAGGAGTTGCGTATCTTTGTGCAGCTATAGGATCCTTGGTCGAACTCTCAATATAGGGAACCCAGGCTCGAACCTTGTGTCGCCGTCAGAATTGTGAAACTGGCGGCTTTGGAAAGATATGTGCCTGTTGTTGCATCTCGACGCTGGCTATTTCGATATCGGTTTGGTCACAACAAAAAAAATCAAATATTATATATATATATATATATATATATATATATATATATATATATATATATATATTATAAACACACACACACACACACACACACACACACACACACACACACACACACACACACACACACACACACACACACACACACACACACACACACACACACACACACACACACACACACACACACACACACACACACACACACACACACACACACACACACACACACACACACACACACACACACACACACACACACACACACACACACACACACACACACACACACACACACACACACACACACACACACACACACACACACACACACACACACACACACACACACACACACACCACACACACACACACACACACACACACACACACACACACACACACACACACACACACACACACACACACACACACACACACACACACACACACACACACACACACACACACACACACACACACACACACACACACAACAACACAAACAACACAAAACACACACACACACACACACACAACACACACACACACACACACACACACACACACACACACCACCACACACACACACACCACCACCACACACACACACACACACACACACACACACACACACACACGATTGCCACATATACGTTAATGAATTCCAGGTGTTGACTTACTTGGTATGCATATATCGTGGGGAACTAGAAAGTAATTTTCCTCGCAATGACATATAGAAAATTCACACTCTTTCAGATGCCAGCACACACCCCTGTCAAATGTGCAGTCGGAGGAATTTGTACACTTTTCATGGGATCCCACTGAAATATAATTAATGGGTTATTTCCACACCGATTCATTCACAACCTGTACTACTAGTGACGATGTAGTACATAAATCTTGTTAAAGAGAGTGTACCGTCTGTTTTAATATTGATTTCATATTGTGCAGTTATGTTATACAGTATCAATCACATCTGCCATCTGAATCTGAATGGGATACGTCGCAAGGAGCCAGTATTGGCTATTATATACGACGGGGGGGGGTGTGTGTGCGCATGTTATTGAGTGTTTGAGCCGCATATCAGGCATCTGAAATCAGTTATGGTTCCAGCCTGGACCTGCGACTCGTTGAGTTGGTTCCAGTCAACTATTCTTTAAAAAAAAAAGAATTCTTAAATTGTTCAGTGTGGGCTGTAGGTACTATGAAACATCTGGTGTTGTTGGTTGTTAGTTGTTGGACAAAATCTGAGGATACATGGTCTGGGAAGTGCTTAGGCTCATAATATACTGAACACCCAAATATGTTTGAAAGAAGCAGAAGCAATTTTATAATTTAACCGTTCAATGCTTATAATAATTGCAGCCCTCTCATTCGAAGCACCGCGTTGTCACTCAAATTCCCGAATAGCGAGCTCGGATCATTCCATGGAAGATCGTTAGCAAACGGTGGTGGAGCTATAAATGTCATTCCCATAGCATAAACACGACGCAGTTAATATGGATTTTACTGTTCACGTCGACGACTCTTCTTTGGTAAACAACGGATTCGTCACGAAGCGTAGCATTTCACCATGAAAAAGTGGTTCATTAAACTATATTTGGGTTGTCGATACGATACAACATATTACATTTTTTAGGGGTGACGTAAGTTGGTACAAAAAAGGATTAATTATTAATTATACTAACATTATAATTCTCGGAGACAGGTTTCAAAAGCATCGACACGGGTGACTAGAATCTAGATGGCTGCTAGTATCGAATACACGATCATTTTGTGTTTGGCGAAAATCGACCAGATTACTGCACTGCGCATGTGCAAAGCCATTGTGTATATAAAATGATTAAACTCAGCCAGTTACTGCTAACCAAGCAGGCATGTATTACGCAAACAGGTGTAACATTATAAGACATGAATATGTTTCAGGAGCGTCAAATAAAAAGTAATACCTACACATTAAACTTTACTAATGCTATGTATAGCTTAATTCTGAATATGAATATTATAATAATGTTTAGTAGTATGGTCTCAAAAGTATAACTCTGATCAACAGTGTGTACATACTCATGTATGAAAAACTATAAGTTATGCATACGGAAATAAAATACAAATTAATGATCTCATTGTGATTATGACAGTTTGTATAAAATAAATAAAGTGAGACTAAGATAACAAAGATTGTAAACCAAATAGCTTAAAATAACATTTAAACACATCAATACCCTTAATAACTTGTTACTAAATAATTAATTATTAAAACCAAGATATAGTAGTATAGTAGTAAACACACAAATAACTAGCCTATTAAAAGCAGACACCATCATAAATAGGTACATTGCTACCATCCACTATCACCCTTATAAGCAAGAAGAATAAATGTACGTACCTCCATAGCTGCCTTCTACGAGTAGCGCTATCATCAGTGCGACAAAATACGTCGTCTGCAAATAAAGGAAAATATCGCATTCAACACTTTAATTCGATGAGGCCATCGGGTTTATATACAGTATCAAATAACTGGGAAAACCATGTATTGTGCTAGTGTGCCTATTGTGGCTCTTTTAATTTAATTACTAAAATATTTAATAATACAGTGGCGATGGAACATTATGTCTATAATATTAGCATTTCAGCGGCATATTTTGTTTTATTTCACATAGATACTCATATCTATATTTGTAACTACATGTGTTATTTTCTCGAGTGTGTTTATACCATTTTGTAAGTGTAGGTCACATAATGTGTAGCCGTATCCGATAATTGCGCGAACGGACTGACATAATCTATTTCTCTTAGAACCTGCTGACAATAATTAAGATTTCGCCAATTATCCAGACAGTCTAAACCGGTTTGAAAGGCTAGCAAGTCCATTTGTGTGTTTGAAAGGCTAGCAAGTCCATTTGTATGTTTGAAAGACTTGCAGGTCCATTTGTGTGCTTGAAAGACTAGCAGTTCCATATGTGTGTTTGAAATACTAGCAGGTCCATTTATGTGTGAGTATGTATGTCAGACATTCGTTAGCAGACAGACGGACATTTGATGTCACTTGCAATGGTAGATCATTGTCATGCAGTAATATCAACCTCGTACAGACAGTACCCTGAGACACTACTAAGTGACATGTCCCATTTTATGTTTACTATGACTCTTTGGGTGCGGTGTTTAAAGGACATGGTCTCTTCGTGGCTTTTACTTGCAAAGTCATGATATACAGTATAAATTATACCTATTATATCATGAAATGTCGCAAATATCCCGTTTGTCGCTGTTTTTGTGAACTGAACTTTGTTTCATATCGTGATACTACTTACACTGTTATTAAGGATACATTTGTCCGTCAACGAAAGTCAACAATTGTTAGCATTTTAGTCTTGTCCATCAATACTCGGATACAAAATATCGCCCAATAAACTCGAAGTGAAAAACTACGACGTTATCTGTATCTGTATCTGTATCTGTATCTGTATCTGTATATGTATCTGTATCTGTATCTGTATCTGTATCTGTATCTGTATATGTATCTGTATCTGTATCTGTATCTGTATCTGTATCTGTATCTGTATATGTATCTGTATATGTATCTGTATCTGTATCTGTATCTGTATCTGTATCTGTATCTGTATCTGTATCTGTATCTGTATCTGTATCTGTATCTGTAACTGGCAAAATGTCCTAGGGACACATCACGCCAGTGCGCATGGTGGGTCGTCTGACTTAATTGTTAAAATGTTGGATTAAACTATTTTGAAATGAGTTTAGTGATTTACTTGAGACAGTGTTTGGGGGGAGAGAATTCCATTCTTTAATTGTTGTTGGGAAGAAGCTGTTTCCAAATATGTTTGCAGAGTATCTAATTTGCAAGAACTGACTGTCATGTTACGTGAGGATCTAGTGTTGTGTTGGATATAGTGATCTAGCGGGATATCTATAAGGTTATGTTCCATTTTGTATATTATGCAAAGTCTTTTAATTGTTCTTCTTGTTTGGAGGGTGTCCCATTGGAGGTCTTTAAAAAGTTGGGTTAATGTTCCTGGTTCTCTAGAATAGTTATGTGTACAAAATCTTGCAGCTTGTCTTTGGATTCTTTCTAAGGTTTTAATATGTTTTAGGCAGTGTGGATCCCATGATGCTGACGCATATTCAAGTATTGGTCGGACAAGGCTTGTGTAGGCTATTGACTTAATGTGGGTTGGGCATTTATTTAGATTTCTCCTAATGACTCCTAGAGTCTGTTGTGCTTTCCTAGCGACTGAGTTGCATTGTGCTGTCCAATTTAATGTTTTTGATATTTGTACACCAAGATAACAATGTGATTGAACAGATTTAAGTTGTTGGCCACAGAAGGTGTAAATATTTGGTGTCGGTTTTCTTGAGGCTAATGTCATTGTGAAGCATTTGGTGGGATTGAATTTCATAAGCCAGGTGTTTTGCCATTCCTCAAGTTTGATTAGATAATTTTGGAGGAGAGAAATGTCATTGTCTGATTTAATTGGTTGATATAGTAGGCAGTCATCTGCAAAAAGGCGAACGTTTGAAGTGAGATTGTTGGGTAGGTCATTTATGTAAAGTAAGAAAAGTAGGGGCCCCAGTACGGTTCCCTGTGGTACCCCTGAGGTGACTTTAATTGGTTTGGATGCTGATCCATTTATTACAACCTGTTGAGTTCTTTCTGCAAGGAAGCTTTCTATCCATGACGATATTGGTGATGCCATAGTATTTTAGTTTGTGGATTAGTCTTTTATGTGGAACTTTGTCGAATGCTTTAGTGAAGTCTAGAATGGCCATGTCTACAGATTTCTTTTCATCTAGATATTTGCTTGTGTCATGGACAGTTTGAATTAATTGAGTTTCTGTTGATCTTTTTGCACGAAAACCATGTTGGTGGTCAGTTAGGATGTGATGCTGTTCAAAGTGTTTCTTGATGTGGCTATGAATTATGTGTTCAAGAAGTTTAGAAATCACAGGTGTTAAGGATATTGGTCTGTAGTTTGAAGTTTCTGCCCTGTTTCCATTATCATTTAATACAGTACAGCTATTTTCCTGTCTGATGTATGTTACTTAAATTGTATTGTAATACGTGTGTACACGTGTATGCGAGGTACTTGTTTTCTTGAAATCTATAGCAGCGCTTTTCAGTCACTATGACTTAGTCTTAGTGCTGGTTCATTACTCAAAATATCGAAGTATCGCACCAGATATTCAATCAAATCAATCAATCAAATCACTTTATTGTCCTTAAAAAGGATATGCATTTTACAACTCATGATCACATCTAAAATATATGGGATGGTCACAACAAAATGCAAATGAATTTCCAGATGTATCCACTACAAGAACAATTCAACCGGGTGACATCAATGCGACTCATTTAACATTCAACATTCTAATGGCCACAGGCACAAAACTCCTGCTATAGCGAGATGTTTTACATTTTATACAACGGTATCTCCTTTGAGACGGAAGTACATGGAAGAACGTAGAGAGCGGGTGATCAGACTCAGTAGCGACAGCACGAGCTTTCTTCAAAATTGCATGGTCGATTATTTCGGAGAGCTTTGGTGTAGGTAAACCAATGATCTTGCCAGAAACATGCGAGATTTTCAGAAGCCTGTTACGGTTTTTCACAGAAACAGCAGGGCAGTAACAAATGCTGCAGTAGGTTAAGAGAGGATCAATTATGCTACGGTAAATGTGTAGAAGAAGTAGTGGATCAACGTAGAAAGCTCGTAACTTTCGAAAAACGTGCAGTCGCTGCTGAGACTTCTTTTGCACGGCTGTAACATGCTATGTAAATGACAATTTTTCATCTAACATAACACCGATGTACTTGAATGAATCACCGTTTATGACAATAGGACTAATGACAGTTCTATTACGA
The DNA here is from genome assembly GCA_025642075.2 of Ridgeia piscesae. Classification (NCBI taxonomy): domain Eukaryota; kingdom Metazoa; phylum Annelida; class Polychaeta; order Sabellida; family Siboglinidae; genus Ridgeia; species Ridgeia piscesae. Next base: position 427,878 of record JAODUO010000099.1, on the reverse strand, counting down.
CGGAAGTCGATGCACATTTCTTTCATTTTGGAAACATTCAGATGCAGAATTATTTACTGCACCAACTAGAGAAACGTACCACTGAAGAAAGATATGACTGGTATGAGGCAAAATCACTAAAAAGAGCGAGCATGGCTGTATCATCAGAAAACCTCACAAATTGGGTAGATGGATCAACACTCCGACAGTCATTTGTATACAAGGTGTACAAAAATGGACCCAGAACACAACCCTGAGGCGCACCTGTGTTGCTAACAAGCCATGGTGACTTTATGTCACCCACTCGAACACACTGCGGGCGATTACTTAAGAAATTGAAAACCCAGTGAACAAGTGCGGCAGGAACTTCTAGTTTCTGTAGTTTGTATTGTATTGTATTAAATGCTGAACTGAAATCTATAAATAAGATTCGAGCATAGTTACCAGCTGTCTCCATGTGTTCAAATAGTTTGTGTAGAAGGCAAGGTATTGCATCGTCAGTGCCTCTTCTGGAACGGTAAGGGAACTGATATGGGTCCAGTTGAGATTGAACATGTGGGAGAATGTGAGACAAAATGAGTCTTTCAAAACATTTCATGACGATGGACGTTAGGGCCACATGTCTGAAGTGGTTTAACTCTGATGGTGATGACATTTTAGGGACGGGTACCACTATAGACGTTTTCCATATGGAAGGAATCACACCTAGATCCCCAGACTGCTTAAACAGTGGCTGAAATACCGGACCTAACTCAATTGCACACTCTTTAAGTAAGCGGCCTGGAATGCCATGTGGACCAGGAGCTTTACTAGCCTTAGACTTTTTGAATTGATTTGTGACATCCACGGTAGAAATGTCAATATCACCTGGTACGGGTAAAGGGCCAGCAGTTAGGAGCGACTCACACTCAATAGAAAAATCATGGCTGTCAAATATGTTATAAAATAAATTTCAATGGATCAGTAGTTGAAGGAACAGATAATCTGTCCAAACGACCTGACATCTTTTTCAAATGTGCAAAGGCCTGTTTAGTTTTCATGCAGCTAAACTCATTTTCAACCTTTTCACGATACCTTTGTTTTGCTTGCGAGCTTTCTGTTTGTAGCTGTCTGTGTGCGTTTTTCATTGTATGTCCTTAGTGCGGTATGCGATTTGTTTTTTTCTTAAGCGTGTTTTTTTATATCAGACGTGATCCAAGGCTTTGAATTAGGAAAAAACAGTCACAGTTTTCATTGGAATGGTAGAGTCCATGCAAAACGTAATGTAGTCCGTAATGATAGAAGCGTGTTCATTTAAGTTCACGGAATCAGGTGCAAACACACCCCAATCTGTGCAAGCCAGAGAGATCCCTGGAGCTGCATGGTGGCATCCTGAGTCCATTGTCGAACCTTGACCTTGGTCGGCTTGACTCTCTTCAACAGTTGTCGATACGCTGGGATGAGGTTGATGACATTGTGATCGGCACGACCGAGGGGAGGGTGAGCACGAGCGGAGTAAGCACTGGGAATATTTCCATATCATAAATCTATTGTCTTGTTGTTCCTTGTTGGCATATGAACATATTGATGAAATGACGGCACCGCAGTATCCAACGTGCAGCTGTTAAAGTCGCCCACAACAATCACAGGAGCGTCCGGGTAGCGTAACAGAAGAAGCTATTGTGTCGGCTGCGGCGAGTGCGTCTGCACTGGGTGGAACATAAACACAACATAATACAATGTTGCTAAATTCCCGCGGTAAATGAACGGGCGAACAGACAGCGTCAACAGTTCCAAGTTCGGTGAACAGAGTGTGGTGTGTATTTTGGCCTTGGAACACCACCGATTGTTTATGTAAATGCACAAACCCCCTCCTCTCGTCTTGCCCGATTCTTTCGTTCTGTCTGAACGGTACACAGTAAACCCGTCCAGAATGCTGTCATCGTCTGGACGGGTAGAGTCCAGCCATGTCTCGCAAAAGGCCACCACGCAGGCCTCTCGATAGACGTTGTCGTATCGGCACTTTGCGTGAAGTTCGTCGATTGTGTTGTACAGCGACTGGACGTTTGCAAATACAACATATGGTGGGGGGGGGGTTGCTGGTTGTCTACGAAGTCTGTTCTTTACACCACCACGCCTGCCTCGTTTGCGTTTCGTGGACGCATCTCGGCATCAGCGGCCGTGAAGACGGCGGAGATGGAGGCGGGCGTAGCCGAAGCAGTTCATTCCGCGTGTAAACGAACCCGCCACGTTGTTGGGTGTGGTCTCTGGTTCGAAGTCCAGAACATAAGTCGCTCAAGAGCACGAACAAGCATAATACACAATACCTTTACCACTGAAGACATTAAGATTTGTAGAACAAGTTTGTAGATATGTAAATAAACATTAGAAAACAGCTGGAGATCAGTGAGTCGTGTGTCGCAGCCGAGCAGCGCCACCTATAATGATATTTCCAACAGTTTTATACCGATAATTTGTGGTATCGCGATATTCGATATATATATATATATATATATATATATATATATATATATATATATATATACCGAACGTCTTCGATACCGTCGATCTCTCTTCTTCGATATCGTCAATCTGTCGATATCCTTCGACCAAATGACACGCTTGTAACGTATTGAATATATATTATATATTGGCTAGAGTGCCCTATATATTCCTACTGTTAATTATTATGGTGGCCATATTGAATATCTATCTAATTTGTATATTTTAACCAAAACTTCAAAATACCTTAGGCTTAACTACGACGTTGGTATGTATCTACACACCAAATATGGTGAAAAGGTAGATACAAATAATTAATTATAGTAATTAATTACCGAATCTTTCGTGTTATAAAATAGACTATTTGAAAATACCGACCATTTTATATTAACTTTTTAGATTTTTTAATCATAGTTTTAGCCTTAAAGTTGCATTCCAGCTTCCGCCATGTTGAAAATAAAATTTTCCAGTAAACCAGCATTCCCCATACACTATATATTGTTTTCCTCAACTACCTATCAACTTATTTTCACATAATATGCCATTTTAAGATACAAAGGAGCAAAAGACGAAGAAATGACCTGGCGAACCTCGTCAATAACAATTCACTGATTGGTTTAGACCTCGACGAAGGGAATTCCAGTGAAAAGCGTTGTCAGATATGCGCAATGATACATGTAAACAAGACGTTTGCGTTGTCGCCGTTGTTTTCGTCTGTAGCCATCGTTTCATCGTCATAAGTCGTTGACTTATGTGGTATGTTTGATAGACCTCTGTGTCGTAAAATCGTTGCTATGTATGTGCTGAGACGTAAAGGCAAAATCGCAGCACACAATATTCCGTTTCAATGTTGGATGCACGCCTTTGACTTTGACTACGATTGTGTTTGACTTGGGCTTGCCTTAGGCTTAACCTAGGTTTAGTTGTCAGTGTCAGACGTGGCTACTCAACCTTCTTCTTTGAGTAATCCACTACCGTAAAATATGCAGATTTCATGGATGGTGTAGGCATGTTCAACTGCTGGAGAATGCTCAATGCTGATTAATAATAATGGTGTTGAATTGTTTATAGAAAAAGTGCAAGTGCGGGTTAAAATCAGCGGTCACTGCCTGTTTCAGTGCTGTCAAGCGAGGCACTGCTTGAGACTCTAATCATACACATGCTCCCGCTCAATTTCAGAGGGGGCATTTACTGTTTTGGGTGTTAGTTTGTTCCAAATCCTATTGGGGCAACAAAGAAGAAGTGTTCATAGTCTCAGGCTATGTCATACTCATAGGCTTGTACCCAGGAATGTTGGACCATTAGTTGTAGGGGGTGGCAGCTAAATAAATTTGGCACAGTGTCAGTGATTCAGTCACTGAGTGAGTGCATGCTGGCTGGGTGTATGTACAGAGGGATGTCAACTTAGCCCATGCAGACTTTTGTACATCATAGTGGTCCTGGATTCAGTGAGCCTAGCTGTGTGTCTATGGTGTTCTGGGGGATTCATTTCCAATTCATTTTTGGGTCATTACAGTTGGACTACTGTGGCGCCGCCAGTCACTGTGTAGAGTTATTTACGTTATGTACATATCTGGCGGCTCGCCTCTGCAACATTTCAGGTTTGTGGATGTTTTGTTTGGTGGTGGGGTCCCAGATGATAGAAGCGTATTCAAGTGTTGGTCTAACAAATGTTCAGTATGATTTGACTGGTCTTGGGCATTTGCTGGTGTTATGTCTAAGAAAGATAAGGGTGCTATTGGCTTTCTTTGTGACAGCATCTATTTGGTGGTTTCAAGGCCGTTTGCTATTCATATTTATGCCTAGGTGCTTTGCAATGTTGTGTAGCCGTTCTCCATGATGGGTCGCCCTTTGTCAATGTCTAGTTTTCTCTTACTTCGATTTAGGATTATAGTCTATGGCTAATATATGATCATGAATATACTAGTCAGAGTTGTTGGGTTTAACTTCATTTGTAATCTTTAGAATTTCACATTTATCTGGGTGGAAATCCATTAGCCAGGTCTTCTCCCACTCCTGGAGACTGCTGGGGTCCTCCTGCAGGTGCACTGCTGCATCTTTTTCACCACCGATTCTACGATACATCAGACTGCCATCTGCGACATGATTTCACAGATATCCCTGCTATATATACACCCAGCAAGCATGCACCCACTGTGCCAAAGAATATCTAACTGCTAGGCACAGAAGGCATCTCATAAAACTAATAACATGGCATTCTTGCATACATGCCTACAAGTACCACTGCTTATTCATAGCCCCATTAGAACCTCGGAGCAAACTAACAGTAGAAGCCCTTGTCCACAAAATCAGCATATAATGATGGTACTGGATTACCCAAAGAAGATGATGAACATACTTATTAATATAAATTATGAGACTTAACGAGTACAACATAATGGTGTACCGGTAAGTATAATGGACCCTGATTCACTTATGTCCATGCCAGGATTCCTCAAAAAGTATACTGCAGTTCATGGTCATTGTTAAAGTATGTATAAAATGGCTATTACCATATTGGTAAAGTGATTTTTAAATGATTTAGATACTCTCACTTGATAGTTCTCTCATTGCATTATGTTTGTGTACCTGCTAGTTTGGTGTATGCATTGGGAAAGCACAGATTTCATGCAAATTGAACTGACAAAATTGGGTTCCTGCAAATTTGACATATCCAGTATGCACTGTACTATTTTTTAATGTTTTGATTTTACTAACTTATATTTATCTGTCTGATGAGATTAGTCCTCAGAACATTTGTTAATTTGTTTCCACATTATCGCTGCGATATGCTATCAGTCAATAATGCTTTTATACTACCCCATGCAATGCCCAGGCCAAGAGAGAAGTTACCGTAGTCTTACAAAAATAATCAGCTTGCCTTTTGGAGTAATTGAATCAATTTATCAAACAAATTGTATGTTTATAACAATGGTATCTGCTAATGTTTCGGTTTTAGTTGTTGGTTCGATCCCAACAGGTATTGCACTCCGTGAAAAATTACCCCTGGCACGGGTTTATTGACTGAAACATTGCATATCGTCATGTCATTTTATTGATAATGATATTTAATACAAATTCCTCATATCTAATATTTTTGACATCTAATTAATAATTGAATATTAATATGTTTCATTCATCATGTAATAGTAATAGGAAGGAAATTAAATACAGGTGTACTAGTATATATTACACTGCATTGTAATCGACTCCATGACTATGTCTACAGCTGTTATGGTTATCATGACTGTACTAATGCTGTAGTCCAGATTAAAAAAAATAGCTTAGCCATAGTTGATTACACCATTTCTAAGTGATCATACATTTGAATACTAATCATAACTGATCATATTTATGGTCATGCTTTTTATTAAAAACTGTAGCTTCTCAACTCAATCATTATTTCCAGCATATATAAAGCTGTGCAATAGCCAGCCAATTTTCTACAATTGTATTATATTACATAGGCTAGCATACAAATTACACACTTAGATCGATATCTGTCTTGCAGTTTATTATTTTACTGTATTGTTTCTCAGATATCATTGTAGTTTTAATATCATCAGTGTGCAAACATTGTAGAACAAATGGCTATATTATTGTATTGTTTCTTATATATTATATATTTTTGTACGAACAGCCTTCGCGCACTAATTGTAGTGTGACTGGATGCTTCCTAGAGAAGTTGAGATAGCGTTTGATTGAACAGGTCTGCCAGGGAAGTAGTGTTAAGTGTTTGAGTAGTCCTGAGGATTGGCTACTACGCTATATAAGAACTTACTTTTACCATTATGCCATTAATGCATACCTTTGTGTTTTTTGCTACATACTTTCAAACTGATCGGCAGAAGTACCGTTATATCTTAGTTTCTGCAGAAACTCCGAAAATATAATTATTTTTAGTCAATATCGATATACCGCAAATCACCTTTCACCACACCGATTGTTTTCAACCTTCAAAATACCCATTGATCCCAACTGTCTTTTACCCAACAATGCTAGTTACTGAAGAATACACTTTGCAGCAGGTGTCCTTCTGGGCTCTGCCAGTGACCACAACTTTTGTTTGCACAGAGCCATAAGTTGTATTAGCACCTGATAGTGACCACAGGTTTTTAGTCAGGCTCGAAACTGGCATCAGGCCACAGTAATATCCAGACTGTCTTGAGTTGAGTTGTCACATTTCTTCACAAAATCGTAGCAGTCATTAGTATTGTCTCTTCTGAAGATAGCATAGGCATTTTGTTATGAATTTGCTAGCTTAGTTTAATAAACAATACATTATGGCCTTTACCTCTAACTGTGGATATAGTTTTCTGCCCGGGTAAGTATGCCCCTTGAGGGGAAGTCTTTGTGGCTTTAAAGTCATCAACATGTAAATATATTTAGAACAGCTGGTTATGTAAGCGTGTAAAGAAAAAACTGACAACATATCCTATAAAATGCTATCGGTAGCATGTATTATTGTCGTTTCTGCCAGACAGAACTACTTTCTGCCCCATTTCTGCACTGGCAGGGCAGAAAAACCTTTCAGCCTGGCAGAAAACCAACCTTGCCCATAAGCTCCTCTATTTTCCAGACTTGTCGGTTTTAATGTCATCTGTGAGCAAACATTTTAGAAATGGTTATATAGACAGGTACAGAAGGAGACTAACAACATATTCTATAAAAAAAATTGCCTATCCATGGTGTGTATTCTCTATTGTCGCACTTTTTCAGCCCTGGCAGTGACCACAACTGTCCGCCCTATTTTTGGCCAGCAGAAAACCAACCATGTGAAATGAAAGTGTTATTGAGTATTGACAATTATAATTGACTACCTGCACAAAATTTGTTATCTAGCTAGAAGAATTTGTTGTGCCACATGCAAGTACAACATGTATACAAGCCTATGTAAGGTGAAAAATCATGCACGGAAACTAGTAAACTATTTATACATAACTAGTGTGTGTATGTGTGTGTGTGTGTGCGTGCGTGGGTGTGTGCGAGCGTGCGTGCGTATGTGTTTGTGTACGCGCATCCAAACATGCGCTTATGTGTTGAACATTCATGTTGTTGGGAATGATTCATAACCACCCATTTCCTTGTCTTCCATCTTTCTACCAAACCAAATTATCGAATGAAAGCAGAAGAATAATGGGACTTGGCAGATTACTCAGCCCAAAAAACTGGTTACATATATTGCCAACGTTTAACCTAGTTCTGGACTTTATGATCTTCTCTGTGTTTTCTTTTTGCAACACAACCATGTCTGATTTATATTCTGGAAACAGAGTGTTTGCATAATTGAAAATATATAATTTTAAAATTCAATTATTGGCTTTGCCATCCATAACCATATTCTAAATCATTTACTTTTTATTAATAGCGGATGTATCGGAATGTATAATGATGTTAGCAGGGTTTGTTGTAATTATCTAATATAGATTATGAAATATCTAAGTTATTTAGATTGTTCCTCCGACGGCATCCATCCCCATGTCTTGCACTTGCAGTGCCAGTCGTCAAGTCAGTCAGTCAGTGACAGTGCCGTGGCCGCCATGGACTGTCGTTAGGCAAGTAAGTTTATTTTAACAATAAGATTGGCATAAACAACAAATCCTATGTGTTTACAAAATAACTGTGTATATTTAGATATTATGTCAGTGTTTATATTTAATCAAAAGCAGACTTTACCATCCACATATCTAATTTGTTTACGTATCTGCGTGTTTATCATTGGTAACACATGCGCGTATCATTTACGACATTGTTTGCGACATCATTTAATTTCGTTGACCGGAGAGTTCCGATGGTAAAAATAGATCAACTCTTGGGAAACTCCAGAGTCGTTGTTTGTTGCAAACAATTTTTTGTTCAAATAACATATAAAACCACAAAGACAAGTGTGACATGTGGTAGGAAGTATACTAATAGTAATAAGCAAATATCGCTCATGGTGTACACTGACTTTTCCTAAATGCATTAAAAATGGGAAATTATGTCAGAATGCAACTTTAACATTCATTGCCCCCCAAGATAAGCTATTTTTCGAGTTATACTCTGCCACTGGCCTCTGCTGGCTCTGCCTCTGGCTCTGCCTTCCATGACCATGACATGACCTACATTTCAAAAATACAATTTTTTCTGTTGGTGTATTGCAAAATGTTTATGTGTGGACTCATCAGTTTACAATACTTAGGTCATGAGTATTCAAATATTACAATATTTGGCATGTTTGATACAAGAACACAAACGCAAATTTGCATAGTTGTAATGTCCCAGTCGCATCATGATGCAATAGTTCTCCCAGCAAACTGGCAAATGCTAGTATTTAATATAGTGTCGCAAAGTGTTCCAAATCCAACATACAAGCATAATAATGTCTTGCTCAAATGAATACATATTTACAATACCTGTCCATTACTCGACATGGTTTTGAAGCTGCATGTATTATCATAAGTTGTTATTATTCACCACACAAAAAGAACAAGCGTCGCAAAAAAACTCAAACGAGTAACGGTGAACGAAAACGAGACGCGACACACATCATTTTGAAAATAATCTACCGCAGGAATTATTTACAGCGTTAATTGGCAAGCTACGTAGATCGCAGGGTGAACACATAAAATGTATATAGAAATGAAGTTTCGTTCACATCTAGGGACTTATATAGTTTGCAAAGCGTTTTTTTAATCTCGACTCATCAGTCCATGTTTACGTAAAAAAATATGATTGCAAAATGGCCTCATTAACGCATAACAACAAATATTATATTTTAATTATTTGTTAACCCTATTGAATCCAAGTGTTCGTTTCACTAACATTCGTAAAAACATCTAACCACGAATCTAATCCCCAACGTTGGCCCAGTGCCAACAAAACTCAAAATTGTCCAGACACTTATGGGAATACATATCAATCAAATACCCTTAATGTAATCACAATTTCTAGGTTCACCATTGAAGGGATGGGGGGACCTACAGCTGGCAACCAGACTATAATGTATTAGTACGTCGCTGTTTTGTCACTATCACAATTTGGCGTGAGGCCACCACCAAGCTTTGCCTCTTCCAACAATGCTATGCCATAATTTTAAAATCAATAAACCAATGTTTGAATTGGCCAACTCTATCCGTTTTACAGAATTTCTAAGAGCCATCTTTAAATCGTTGCCTCCAAACATCTATATTTCCACATCAGCTTCAAGGTTCGACGATACGTAGATCATAAGACATAGGGATAACAGGCTCTCTTAAGATACAGAAATAATACTGTTTGATTGGGCTATCTATTAGAATGACGGATAAGTCCAAAGTAATACAACAAGTAATTACTTCTAAAAATGTGTATTTTGACATCACGTAGTTCTTAAGCTATGGATATTCCGCGCGTCATTCCGAGTGAACGCAACCAAAATTCCAGAAATTGGTTGCTATCATCTCTTTGATTTTGAGATGTATGGTGAGAGCCTTTGGTAAGATTATCAAGAATCCATAATTTGAGCGTTCTAGCTTAAATAGTTTTCAAGTTACAGTAGTTTGAAATTTGAGACTTGTTAAAAATAAATACTTTTATTCACATTTCACTAGTCAATATCTCCTGCACTTTTTAGCCTGTGTCAATAACATTGCGTGGAGTTGTTCTCTATAATATAAAAATTACATAACTACAATTAGAGCATACATATAGTGTATTGTTAATGTGCAGCAAGTCGATAAACATCATGATTTATTCAGAATATCACTCGTGGGAGGATTTTTGACCCTGATTGTGAGCAAAATACACACACCTTAGCCCCAAATTGTACATATTTAGTACCAAAACATACATATGTGCAAATCTGAGAAATATGGCAGGTCTGGCTGCCTTAATTATGAATCTATATATGTGCAAAGATGGTACGCTGTTATATTTCTTTAAAAATGACCATCTTCCGACTCAAAAAGGTCAATGTGGATTAGAAGGTATTGTTATCAAACTTTTTCCAGGCATAAACCAGTTCAAAGACAAAATATTACAAATAACTCCCAATATCCTTCCATGGTTCCTTCTCAAGAAGAATGGGGACCCATCGATACAACTTTTTAAATAAATTCTTTGATATACGAGAGGGTTTTCAGACATTGATTGCAAGCTAAATATTGATGGTTAATTAACTGTTGTGCTATTTGATATATATATATATATATATATATATATATATATATATATATATATATATATATATACAAAACATTGTGTATTATCAGAGCAATATGACATGCCTGACGGTCTTAATTATGAATCTACACATACCCAAATGTCCTACATTTTATGCTATTAAAAGTTTGATAACAATACCTTCTAATCCACAATGACCTTTTAGGGTTGGAAGTTTGCTAATTTTAAAGAAATATAAAAATGTAGGTCATTTGGATATGTGTAGGTTCATAATTAAGACCATCAGGCATGTCATATTGCTCTGATAATACACAATGTTATGCATATAGTATATCAAATACACATAACAGTTCACAGAACCATTTATATTTAGCTTGCAATCAATGTCTGAAAACGTCATGCAATGTCAAGCAATTTATTAAAACTGTTGCAAAACTTGTATCAATGGGTCCCCATTCTTCTTGAGAAGGAAGCATGGAAGGATATTGAGAGTTACTTGTTATTTTATCTTTGGACTGGTTTACGCCTGGTAAAAATTTGATAACAATACCTTCTAATCCGCATTGAGCTTGAAGGGTTGGACGAGGCGTAGTTTGTATTATCAAAAATCTTTTTCTAGGTGTTAGTTCATTTCTATAACTCAAAAACAGTAAGTCCCAATATCCTTCCGAGCTCCTTTACACAAATGGCTTACGTCTGGATGCCCCAAATTTAATTTAAAAATATATTATATACATTATATCATACATTGGCAACAAATATTGATGGTTCAATTAACTGTTGTGTCTATTTGAATATATTATATATATATATATATATATATATATATATATATATATATATATATTATATATATATATATATTATATATAGATATATAGATATGATATTTGGGTATGTGTAGATTTATAATTAAGACAGTCAGGATGCCATATTTGCTTGTATAATACAAATATTATGCATATATATTAATATATACCTATATTATAATTTGTATATATGTATATATGATATATATATATATATATATATATATTTAATATACATATATACATATATGATATACATATATATATATATATATATATATATATATATCATATATATATATATATTATTATATATATATATATATATATATATATATATATATATATATATATATATATATATATATATATATATATATATATATATATCAAATAGACACAACAGTTAATTGAACCATCAATATTTAGCTTGCAATCAATGTCTGAAAACCCTCTCGTATATAATATATTTTTAAAATTAAATTTGGGGCATCCAGACGTATGCCATTTTTGTGGTAAAGGAAGCTCGGAAAGATATTGGGACTTACTAGTTATTTGAGTTATAGAAATGAACTAACACCAAGCTACGCCTCATCGACCTTTTTGGGTCGGAAGTTGGTCATGTTTTAAGAAATATAATAACGTACCATCTTTGCACATGTATAGATTCATAATTAAGGCAGCCATATTTATCAGATTTGCATATATTTACGTTTTGGTACCAAATATGTACAATGTGTGTCTAAGGTGTGTGTATTTTGCTCAAAATCAAGGTCTAAAAACCCTTCCGCGAGTGATATTTTGAATAAATCATGATGTTTATGCACTTGCTGCACATTAACCATACACTGTATTTATTTTCTAATTGTAGTTATGTAATCTATATATTACAGAGAAGAACTCCACAGAATGTTATTGACACAGGCTAAAAAGTGCAGAAGATATTGACTAGTGAAATGTGACTAACATTATTTATGTTTAACAAGCTGTCGAAAAACGTAATATTTCCCAAATTTCAAACTGCCGTAACGTGAAAACTATTTAAGCTAGAACACTCAAATTTTGGATTCTTGCTAATCTTACCAAAGGTTCTCACCATACTGATCTATTCAAAAATCTAAGAGATGACAGCAACCCCATTGGTTGCGTTCACACGGAATGACCCGGTAACCAGTTTTTTGGGCGGAGTAATCTGCCAAGTCTCATTATTCTTCTTCACATGTCACACTTGTCTTTGTGGTTTTATATGTTATTTGAACAAAAATAAGTTTGCAACAAACAACGACTCTGGAGTTTCCCAAGAGTTGATCTATTTTACCATCGGAACTCTCCGGTCAACGAAATTAAACGATGTCGCAAACAATGTCGTAAATGATACGCGCACGTGTTACCGATGATAAATACGCAGATACGTAAACAAATTAGATATGTGGATGGTAAAGTCGGCTTTTGATTAAATATAAACACTGACATAATATCTAAATATACACAGTTATTTTGTAAACACATAGGATTTGTTGTTTATGCCAATCTTATTGTTAAAATAAACTTACTTGCCTAACGACAGTCCATACGTAGCCTGCGCGGCCACGGCACTGTCACTGACTGACTGACTTGACGACTGGCACTGCAAGTGCAAGACATGGGGATGGATGCCGTCGGAGGAACAATTTAAATAATCAAATTAATTAAATACATCCGCTATTAATAAAAAGTAAATGGTTTGGAATATGGTTATGGATGGCAAAGCCAATAATTGAATTTTAAAATTATATATTTTCAATTATGCAAACACTCTGTTTCCAGAACATAAATCAGACATGGTTGTGTTGCAAAAAGAAAACACAGATAAGATTATAAAGTCCAGAACTAGGTTAAACATTGGCAATATATGTGGGTAACCAGTTTTTTGGGCTGAGTAATCTGCCAAGTCCCATTATTCTTCTGCTTTCAATCGATAATTTGGTTTGGTAGAAAGATGGAAGACAACGAAATGGGTGGTGATGAAATCATTCCAAACAACATGAATGTTCAACACATAAGCGCATGTGTGGATGCGCGTACACAAACACATACGCACGCCCGCACGCCCGCACGCCCGCACGCCCGCACGCCCGCACGCCCGCACGCCCGCACGCCCGCACGCCCGCACGCCCGCACGCCCGCACGCCCGCACGCCCGCATGTATTATTATTTATGTATAAATAGTTTACTAGTTTCCGTGCATGATTTTTCACCTTACATAGGCTTGTATACATGTTGTACTAGCATGTGGCACAACAAATTCTTCTAGCTGGATAACTAATGGTGTGCAGGTAGTCAATTATAATTGTCAATACTCAATAACACTTTCATTTCACATGGTTGGTTTTCTGCTGGCCAAAAATAGGGCAGACAGTTGTGGTCACTGCCAGGGCTGAAAAAGTGCGACAATAGAGAATACATACCATGGATAGGCAAATTTGTCATTTTTATAGAATATGTTGTCAGTCTCCTTCTGTACATGTCTATATAACCATTTCTAAAATGTTTGCACACAGATGACATTAAAACCGACAAGTCTGGAAAATAGAGGAGCTTATGGGCAAGGTTGGTTTTCTGCCAGGCTGAAATGTTTTTCTGCCCTGCCAGTGCAGAAATAGGGCAGAAAGTAGTTCTGCCTGGCAGAAACGACAATAATACATGCTACCGATAGCATTTTATGGGATAATTGTTGTCAGTTTTTTCTTTACATGCTTACATAACCAGCTGTTCTAAATATATTTACATGTTGATGACTTTAAAGCCACAAAGACTTCCCATCAAGGGGCATACTTTCCCGGTCAGAAAACTATCCACAGTTAGAAGTAAAGGCCATAATCTATTGTTTATTAAACTAAGCTAGCAAATTCATAAAAATGCCTATGCTATCTTCAGAAGAGACAGTGCTAATGACTGCTACGATTTTGTGAAGAAATGTGACAACTCAACTCAAGACAGTCTGGATATTACCGTGGCCTGATGCCAGTTTCGAGCCTGACTAAAAATCTGTGGTCACTATCAGGTGCTAATCCAACCTATGGCTCTGCAAACAAAAGTTGTGGTCACTGGCAGAGCCCAGAAGGACATCTGCTGCAAAGTGTATTCTTCAGTAACTAGCATTGTTGGGTAAAAGACAGTTGGGATCAATGGGTATTTTGAAGGTTGAAAACAATCGGTGTGGTGAAAGGTAATTTGCGGTGAAGGTAACCAGTTTTGGCAGACAGGAATATCGATATTGACTAAAAATTATTATATTTTCGGAGTTTCTGCAGAAACTAAGATATAATGGTACTTCTGCCGCTCACTTAGAAAGTATGTAGCAAAAAACACAAAGGTATGCATTAATGGCATAATGGTAAAGTAAGTTCTTATATAGCGCAGTAGCCAGTCCTCATGACTACTCAAAACACGTAACACTACTTCCCTCGCAGATCTGATCAATCAAACGCTATCTCAACTTCTCTGGGAAGCATCCAGCCACACTGCAATTAGTGCGCGAAGGCTGTTCGTACACAAATATATAATATATAAGAAACAATACAATAATATAGCCATTTGTTCTACAATGTTTGCACACTGATGATATTAAAACTACAATGATATCTGAGAAACAATACAGTAAATTAATAAACTGCAAGACAGGTATCGATCTAAGTGTGTAATTTGTATGCTAGCCTCTGCAATATAATAAAAATGTAGAAAATTGGCTGGCTATTGTACAGCTTTACATGTGCTGGAAATAGAGATTGAGTTGAGAAGCTACAGTTTTTAATAAAAAGCAAGACCATAAATATGATCAGTTATGATCACTTAGAAATGGTGTAATCAACTATGACTAAGCTATTTTTTTCTTCAAATCTGGACTACAGCATTAGTACAGTCATGATAACCATAACACCTGTAGACATAGTCATGATGTCGATTACAATGCAGTGTAATATATACTATTACACCTGTACTTATTTTCTTCCTATTACTATTACATGATGAATGAAACATATTAATATTCAATTATAAATTAGATGTCAAAAATATTAGATATGAGGAATGTGTATTAAATATCATTATCAATAGAATGACATGATGATATGCAATGTTTCGGTCAATAGGCCCGTGGCAGGGGTAATTTTGCACGGAGTGCAATACCTGTTGGGATCGAACCAACAACTAAAACCGAGACATTAGCAGATACCATTGTTATAAACATACAATTTGTTTGATAAATTTATTCAATTACTCCAAAAGGCAAGCTGATTATTTTTGTAAGACTATGGTAACTTCTCTCTTGGCCTGGCATTGCATGGGGTAGTATAAAAGCATTATTGACTGATAGCATATCGCAGCGATAATGTGGAAACAAATTAACAAATGTTCTGAGGACTAATCTCATCAGACAGATAAATATAAGTTAGTAAAATCAAAACATTCACAAAATAGTATAGTGCATACTGGATATGTCAAATTTTCAGGAACCCAATTTTGTCAGTTCAATTTGCATGAAATCTGTGCTTTCCCAATGCGTTGCTCTTCTTCTCGGTGGCATATTTTCACGGGCGACCACGCACTTAAAACAGCAAACAAATTAGAAAACAAGAAGTCCTGGATGGTGGGGTCAAGGCCGATCTCGCGACATCTTCGTTACTGCGTGCTATCACGTGATTAAGGCGAAGACAGTCTACCACATAAAACCAGTACGGTAGAAATCTTCAATATGAAAAAGACTATATATCAACTGGTTAGCTCTAAAATAGTTTTTACGTTTTAACCACACACACACCCCCGCACGCACGCACGCACGCACCGCACGCACGCACGCACGCACGCACGCACGCACACACGCACGCACGCACGCACACGCACCACGCACACACACACACACACACACACACACACACACACACACACACTTTAAATTAAATTACGAAATCTGTAATGGTGACAGAACGTATCTAAACACAAAATAATGTCGACAACTTTGTTGGTTATTGGATTAGACACGTGTACTAAACAGACGACCCATTCAGAATCCACGTGACAGCATTGTTCACGTACATAAACGATGACTACACGAATGCGCGCGCGCACACACACACACACACGCACTCACACACACACACACACAAACACACACCATACACACACACACACACACACACACACACACACACACACACACACACACACACACACACACACACACACACACACACACACACACACACCACACTCACACACCACACACAACACACACAAACACACATTAAATTACGAAATCTGTAATGGTGACAGAACGTATCTAAACACAAAAAACGTCGACAACTTTATTCAAGGTTATTGAAATAGAAACGTGTACTAAACAGACGACGCATTTAGAATCCATGTCACAGCATTGTTCTCGCACGTAAACGATGACTACACGAATACACACACGCGCGCACACACACACACACACACACACACACACACACACACACACACACACACACACACACACACACACACACACACACACATTAAATTAAGTTACGAAATCTGTAATGGTGACAGAACGTATCTAAACACAAAAAACGTCGACAACTTTATTCAAGGTTATTGAAAAAGAAACGTGTACTAAACAGACGACGCATTTAGAATCCATGTGACAGCATTTTTCACGTACGTAAACGGTGACTACACGAATACATACGCGTGCGCGCACACACGCGCGCACCCACCCACCCACACACACACACACACACACACATACACACACACACACGCGTGTTTTCCGAATCGAAAAACTCCACATTTATACATATATAAGTCTCGCATCATTAGCACTGAACTGCGACGCTCTATAGGCTATATACATACACTTGCCACGCCCGTCTTCCCAACGTATGAAGTATGACATTTAGTTATATGTGTAGCTTGATGATATATCCAAATATAATAACATGCGATATCCTGTAACACAAGAAACTTAACACATATACAAAACTAATTATGTAAATAAAATGTAACAAAACAATCTTACCAGGCCGCTGGTGATAATTTACTACTGGGTCCCGATACTAGGTGTTGACTGGTCGCTAGCCCATGACACACATGTGCTTAACAGGTTGTCCACTTTGTCCAACTGGGCGTGATTTTACACACTGGTGCCCTCTGGTGACTATGAGTAGCCACCAGGGTTACATTTAAAATTCTTATTGCCAGAGCAGCTCTGGCGATAGTCTAATATTGGTTCGGTGTCACAGATGTATGTTTCTGTCTGAGGAACTACATGTGCAAAGCTGCCAACACATCGTCGACTCTCGCCGTTCTGGGTCGGGCTGTAAGACAAGATAAACTGCGACCTCTGGCGTCTGTAATGTGCACTGCAAGTTTTCAATTCAACAACCCAATGAATGTTGCGAATGTGGCCTTTTTAGCTGGATCGTTTTACAAGATTGTAGAGATACGCACATACTTTCGTCTAGCTCCTATACCAGGAACTCGCCAAGACATGGAGACCCGCGCATGCATGGTTAGGAAAGAATGGGGATAATTGTGTTCTTAAAATAGGGCGTGCAAGTCTCGCGCGCGAAAACGAGGCTGGGGGCAGGAGGTCCATATACTCCATGTTAGCGTATAGGACTTTGTTTTGTTTTGGTCGTAATAATCGAACTGTCCCGAAATAGCGTATTTCAGTTATATTGTCCGAAGGATTATTACAAGCAGAAGTAGTGGAACATTTTGCCGGTAACAATGATCACGGAAATCATGAATGTTAACCCATTACGGTGGTGATGCAATACGGCCCGTACTTGGTTTGGCGGTCTGACTACCATGAAAAGTGCCAGGTTGTCCACTTGCCCAAACCCTGGGGCGTTTTTAAAAGGGTGTTGGGTGATTAGGGTCCCATTTGGGGAAAATTTAAAAATGCTTATTGCCAGAGCGTCGGGCGATATTTAAAAGGGGCAAATGTATTTTCTGTCAAATACAGGCCTAACACGTGTCGACTCTGCCGTTCTGGGTCTAGGTGTAAACTAACAAAACTCGACCTTTTAAGTGCAGCAAGTTTTTTAACCCCCAAGAATTTGCGAATGTGGTCTTTTTAGCTGATTCGTTTTACAAGATTGTAGAGATACGCACATACTTTCGTCTAGCTCCCCAAACTCGCCAAGCTGGAGCCCGCGCGGAGGTTCAGGAAAGTGTCGGACCCATTGCAGTTCTTAAAATAGCGTAAAGAACGCTTATTGAATCATGTTTAGGTAGGGATGGAGCTGGCAGTTTGTGGAAAATGTTATTGGTAGGCTTACAACTCTATAGCTCATAAGGATTTTCAGACTTAGCTGACACCATGAATCGTAAAATGTGATGATTTTGCTTTTACCATTTGCTAATTGCAATGTGTCCCATCTAGTAACGAAAGTGGTTTATGCCAAATGCGCTCAATATAACGATAGCGTCTTTTAGAAAACAGGATTTCAGAAGTCCTCAAAGGAGAGAGTTTTTTTAGAGAGAGAAGAAATAAGGTAATTGGACCGTGCTTATTACGTAATAGGAATAACACTCGAAATTGACACGTTGTGGGGTTTCAAAACGGATATCTCGATTGAAAAACTGAATATTGCTTATAAGCATTCACTGTAAGTTGCTATATAAATGCGTGATTTGCTGTCGGAACCGGGGGCTGTGTCCTCAATATTTGGAGAAGGGTTTGCATTTTGAGGTGTAATTGTTTTTGTTGGGTGGTTGGAGATAAGATTAACCCCCGATATTTGAGGAAGGGGTGCACATTTTGACATAACTGGCGGTTTAGGGAGAGGTTGAAGGTGGATTTTTGGGAACCCGGGGAAGTGCAAATAGAGGTTACGCAGAAATAATTTGACCGATGCTGAAAAATCTCGCAGTTTTTGTAGCACTCGCAGTCCTTGTACCGGATGTTTTGGACTTCGTGATTCGGGCTTTACGTAAACTAATTAGTTTAAATGTAGTTTTTTTATTTTAGAAAATCCAGACCGGCGGAAAGTAGGCCTAGTTCAGTAGGGGAAAATCCCACAGTGCTTACACTTTAATCCGGGCCGACAGAGCACTAAAAGACACAATGACGCAAAAACTACAGACAATTCTAATCATTATTTTATTTGCAAAAGATCAGGGCAGTAATGCCGATTGCCAAAAATAACTATTATTACGTGTTTATATAATAATAGCAAATAATAGCTAACAGTTTTATTATTATGTAATATTTGGTGACATGCGTTATAAGCATATAATTCTTAAGGGTATACAAATATAGGCCTAGGTTTTTTGTTCTGTATACCCTTTTTCAGGACAATTATTTTGACGCATCTCACTGTAGACCCTACGTATTGTTCTTACGTTGAATAAAATATATAACATAATTATTAATTATTAATAATTATTATTATATTGAAACCTGAAAACAAAAGGCACTAAGCGACTATCACATGACGCATGCTGTTTATCCTGCTTTTTATCACTTGAAATTCTGTGAAACGAGTGTTACGTACGTTTACGCTATCTACAGGGCTGCGCAAACTGGGTCTTTGTCGGAAATCTACCATTGGCCGCTAGGATGTAATGACAGAGCTGTATTTTTGTGAATTCAACATGAAGTTGATTTGACGGAGAATCTGGCTTTGGAGAAGCAAACATACGTGTACACAATCAGGAATACTCATGGGGAATCTGCACTATGAGGCAAGGAATGCAATCGATGGCAATATAACGACAGGACGTTGGTGGCAGACTGACATCGGGGCTGTCTATGAGATACGGAAAGTGGTGAGGACTAATAGAAGAGACAGTTTGCTCCTCAAATGCTTTAGTATTGCACTATGAATATATGGTTGTGTGGCATACACAAGCGCACGAGTAGATACCTTACCATAGTTTCATATTGGAAGCAAATCCGTTCTAACAGTAAACAGGAGCCCATACACATCCTTTCGACCTATTCCAAACAACGGCATGATACTGATAGACCCCCTATTTGATGTTATTCCCTTCTGTTCGTGTGATACTTTAGAGCCTATGCCGTGGTATTTCATCAGTACGTCAGTTAAAACAAACGTCACCAATACAAGTTACACACCGGCTAACAGACGATTTGGACCCAAATCGCTATTTTGAGTTTTGGTTAAACTCTAAAACTGGACCATAGACTACTTACCCGCGGTTGTTCCACGGCCAGAGGCCAAACGTATATAACTTTATACACCTAATTAACCCGCTGAGTCTTGGTTAACGCCACTCCTGCATGTTCTACAATGCACAGCTTGTCTAATTGTCAGTGTGACGGAGTCGTCATTCATAGGAGCGAATGATTCTGGTCGAGATCATCCTTCGGAAAATGAAACAATAAACACCATCCCTTACTATAAAATTATCTGTGTGTGTGTGTGTGTGTGTGTGTGTGTGTGTGTGTGTGTGTGTGTGTGTGTGTGTGTGTGTGTGTGTGTGTGTGTGTGTGTGTGTGTGTGTGTGTGTGTGTGTGTGTGTGTGTGTGTGTGTGTGTGTGTGTGTGTGTGTGTGTGTGTGGTGGTGTGGGTGCGCGTGCGCGTGCGCGTGCGCGTGTGCGTGTGCGTGTGCGTGTGTATGTATAGATGTGTGTGTGTATGTATAGATGTGTGTGTATATAGATGTGTGTGTGTGCGCGTGCGCGTGTGCGTGTGCGTGTGCGTGTGCGTGTGTAGTTGTGTGTGTGTGATGTATAGATGTGTGTGTGTGTGTGTGTGTGTGTGTGTGTGTGTGTGGTGTGTGTGTGTGTGTGTGTGTGTGTGTGTGTGTGTGTGTGTGTGTGTGTGTGTGTGTGTGTGTGTGTGTGTGTGTGTGTGTGTGTGTGTGTGTGTGTGTGTGTGTGTGTGTGTGTGTGTGTGTTTATATGATTTTGAGTTGTTTACAATACATTTCTGACTGTTCCTCCTAATCTCCATGCCAGTGGAGTGGTAGAAAGTGTACTTTGAAAATGTATGCATGTAGTCCACTTCTTATATGGCCAACCCTTTAGCAAACCCAAAGTGACCTTATGAGGTAGATGGCCTCTGGGGAAGGAACCATCGATAAATGCCCCTGTTTCAAGGCAAACTGGCCGCTCCTTTTTAAGCATACACATGCGGGTCCCGGCTTTCGTTTTCACCCTAGGAATGGAAAGAGGGTTACTACTGGTTGAGCGTAGCTGTCTGGAATTTCTTGCTGGAGTTAGCATTGAATTTAGATATGTTGGTTGTGTAGATGAGAGTGCTTGGTAGGCTATTGTACAAATCTTGATCTATAAAGGATTCAAATCTATAAAGGATTCAAAATAATAGTTGACCGGTTACTAGACTATGGTCAAATTGGTGTTGTTATTATGTTCTTGACATCACTGTCGTGAGGGGTGAGTTGACCATAATTTCCGTTTCCATTTTCTTTTTTTCCAGCCCATGTACTCCAATTTCTTCTTAGAATGTTCAGCGCGACGTCGTACGGAATGCTCCAGGTAATGTGACCCCTCTGGAGATGTATGCTCCAGGCATTCGACCCAATATGACCCCTCTGGAGATGTTGTATGTGCCAAACATTATGACCCAGTCTGACCCTTCTAGAGGTGACGCCTGCACGTGTAACTGTGTTACGCAGAATTAAAGACGTATCTAGGCGTGTAATACCACTACTAGGCATGCAAACGTGTCGCGTGGTGTCTACCCAGTGTTAATAATATAAGCGAGTGTCTTAGATTAGATAACTGAAACTTGTAAAACATACTAGAAACAAATCAATAAGCATGTATTCTTATTTCTCGTACATGAGCATTCGCATAGGAAGAACACCACTGGTGGTGTAGTAAATAGAGTTACAATGCTGTTGTGGCTGAAATTGTGAAACCCATGGCATGCACGTCAAACACGTGCGGTCAGTACACAGCAATACAGCAATATCACCTGATGTTGACGGTAACTTAAACTCTATCGTGAACATTGGGTATTATTGTTATAGCCTCCGCGCGAATGTCACCACCAATTGTTTAGAACACTTCTTCTGCACCTACACGCAACTTGTGTTTTTATGTAGACCCTAAATCGCATTACCCCAATCAACACCATGATTCCACAATTAGCAGATGATCCCTCCCTACAGATGTAGCAGTGAGCGGTGGTATAGGTAGGTGGGGGCAACTGGGGAATTGGACCCGTGTAGACACTGGGAGTGTGAGGGAATAAGCGTGGGATTTTTCACCTGAAGGTATGTGCCAACGACTGATCGAAACGGTACACCCTGTGCATCTTGGCGAGCGGCCTGCTTTGTCCTCCTTTTGTAGTAAAAAATAGATAGGCGTCTTTTGCACCGAACCTGTTAGAAATCGGGTCTAGCTACCCTTTTTATAACAGTTCTACTACTACTGTAGTGGTTTTTTTAATCAAACTAATGCTTTCAGGTAAGCGTGCGTGCGTCAGTGTGTGAGGGATGTTAACCCGTACATGTGTGTTTATGGGTATGTGGGTTTATATGCTTGTGTGCATGTGTGCGTGTGTGCATCGCACCTACAACACGTGTATGCGTTATTTTGTGTTATAATAATAATAAACAGTATTTATTCACAATAAACTTATAAAATATACATTTTATCTTGCCACAGGTCGTGTATGTGTTCAAATACTAACTAGGACGATATCATATCGCACATTTGTCTCTCGGAAAACATTTACCAACTTGTCCTATTGTCTCATGCACCGATATACATCATTCCCTTGCGTTGTTTTCCAATGCACTCGGCACGATTTGACCCAACTGATTTTTGACACGACAGCTGACGGTTTACGGAACATATGAAATCGGCGTAAGTCGGGATGTAAAACAAGGCACGCGAAACCTCACGGCCTGCTCCTATTGCCGGACAAAGGCCCCAGTCATGACCGCAAGATGCATCCGCTCTGTGAGTAACCAACATAATTACTTTAATTAAAATTCTTGGGAGCACAGCCAGCTAACACTTGATGTGACATCTGGTTGATTTACACTGCATTTGTCTTGATTTCATTTGACAATCTTTGTGAACAATTACACCGAAATCGCACGCAGAAGACACAGTTGAATACCTATTCACATTTCCCAGGTCATGTCTTCGTGCAATTTATGAATACTTGCACTAGTTATCGCATAGAATCGACGTGGGCCTGACGGGATTTTTGTTTTTGTTCGCCTGGGAACATTGTAGTTCTGTGGTTCTTAATCTGTTAAGACGACAATCGGAATTCTTGTCGCGAACTAGTTTGGCCACACGTGGTTGCAAACAATTAAGTAACTATTTTTCGAGATGAAGCAGATGAGGGTCACTCGACTACAGTGGGTGGATGGAGAATGGAGAAACTGGGAGTGTGGCGTAACATAGAAAGACAAAGGTCAAAGGACAACCTGGACTGCAGTGAGAAGATTATGTATAACAGGGTTCCGCAATCCAAATGTTGTCAAGTAATTTCTCGGCGAACCAAACAGAGAGAGGGAGAGGGAAAGAGAGAGAGAGGGGGGAAGCGGGAGGGGGGAAATGGGAAGTGAGAGAGGACGGGAAAGGGAGGGAGGGAGGGAAAGAGAGAGAGCGCGCGAGCGAGCGAGCGAGCGAGAGAGGAGAGAGAGAGAGGGAGACAGAGAGGGAGGAGAGAGAGAGAGAGAGAGAGAGAGAGAGAGAGAGAGAGAGAGAGAGAGAGAGAGAGAGAGAGAGGGGGAGACAGAGAGGGGGAGGAAGAGAGAGGGGGAGACAGAGAGGGAGAGAGAGAGAGAGAGAGACAGAGAGAGAGAGACGAGAGTGAGAGAGGGGAAACAGAGAGCGAGAGAGAGAGAGAGAGAGACAGAGACAGAGACAGAGACAGAGACAGAGACAGAGACAGAGAGACAGAGAGACAGAGAGACAGAGACAGAGGACAGAGAGACAGAGAGACAGAGAGACAGAGAGACAGAGAGACAGAGAGAAGAAGAGAGAGACATAGAGAGAGAGAGAGAGAAGAGAGAGAGAGAGAGAGAGAGAGAGAGAGAGAGAGAGAGAGAGGAGCGAGGAGAGAGAGAGAGAGAGAGGAGAAGAGAGGGGGAGAGAGAGAGCGAGAGAGAGAGACAGAAGAAGAGACAGAGACAGAGACAGAGACAGAGACAGAGACAGAGAGAGAGAGGGAGAGAGAGAGAGAGAGAGAGAGAGAGAGAGAGAGAGAGAGAGAGAGAGAGAGAGAGAGAGAGAGAGAGAGAGAGAGAGAGAGAGAGAGAGAGCAGAACGACTGCAAGTTGCACATAAATCTTCAAGTGAATAATTGAAGGCGGTTGGGTGTAATGTTTTGTTGCGCATTCAAAAAACAGAAGAATCAACGATTTTTGCGCTAGTCTTAATGCAATGCTAAAAGCATTAGTTAACATCCTGCCAAGTAAAGCGGCATTGTCATTTCTAAACAATTGGGACAACATCCGGCTGAACAATTAACGAACAGGCATTTACCACTGCGTGCAATGCGTAGACTCTCCAGCACACCAACACACATTGAATTGGTTTCAATGTTTATAAAAGTTGTAAATCATCTTTCGCCCCGTGGTCAACGTGTTGAAATGTCAAAACGAGTGTTAGAATGCGAAGTTTAGCTGGAACCTCCGTATCCCTAGCTAGCTGCGCGACCGCCCCGCCAATCTCAGACACCCCACAGAAGAATCATAATATACCTTACGAGAACCGCTCTACGGCTCAGCCCACTAAAATATGTCTATTGTATGATACACCATGATCCTTTGCTGTTTTTCTTAAAATAACATATTGTCGGCATATAATAAGTCCAAACGGTATTCGCAATTTCAGTGTTTCATCAGTGAAACCCGTTAACAAAGTATTCAAGTTATAAAGTAAACAACCCTATTTGTGTACCGTGGACGCCGCCTGGCTTAACCGCAAATCCTTTTGTTGTTCAAACCAGTCGCGATTCTCTCACATTCTAAATAAACAGTTCAGCGAACTACCTGCTATAATTTGTTCAGCTATTAGCTCGTTCCAAGTAACAGAACAAACAACTGCCCTTTAATTAAAACGATTCGCCGAATACACGCCCTGTTTATGAACTGGACGACGAACCAGACCAGCAGTCACAATATTTTCGCATGGCCTCTTTTCTAGGTTAATTAACACTTAACCTCCGACGCCACCATCTTTTTGAAGTTTTTTTTGTCAAACGGACAATCAGTTTAACGGCGAACATTTCTCACGGACTTGCGACATAGGCCTAACTGTGACACATATCTTACTTGACGTCTCTGCACTTGCGCGCACGCGCACAAACAGAAAGGCCATGTTGAATTCCTGAACTTCCGGAAAGTTCGAAAACGCGGATTTCCCAACAATTCGCGCACAGCTGCGACGTTTCTTGTTGTGTTCTCTCTCTTGGCCGTCTCTCTCATGTCCACTAGCGTTTCTTGGCCTTCCCAACGCCATTGTTATCTCTTGCCTCGGGCGGTGACCACGACATAACATGGCGACAGCAATTAGCCGCAGGTGTCCGATTTGGCGTGTAAAACACAAGCTGTAATTATAGTACCCCAGCCGCCAGTAAAACATGACCACCTTTATATATAGACACCCGCTCGGCCGGAGAAGGATGTTAATTAGGTCAGATTGGTTAACGGGATTTGTCAACATCATATTCGCTTTAAGTGCAAAGCGTGTTTAATTTAGCAATATAAAAACATGTAGGTAACTTTTTGCCATGTGCGTGCGGTTGCCATGTAACAGTCAAATAGGCTCCTATAACAACTAATTATGCATTTAAAAGAGGTTTTCGTCGGCCTTTGTGACACTGTGGTTGCAAACTAATTAAATTAATTTAATTAAGTTTTCGTCGACCTTTATGACGCTGTGATAGAGTCACGTTCAACGTTTTAATTAAAACGTTCACCGCGGCTCTCTACCATGGCGTCATCGAGTTAATTAGTTGTTATAGCAGCCTATTCCACAACCTGCTTTCAACATATGTTAGGCATAGTGTAGAAATAAATTAAACTATTGATGTCTAAAGCCAGACACTTCGCTGA
Source organism: Ridgeia piscesae (assembly GCA_025642075.2). NCBI lineage: Eukaryota > Metazoa > Annelida > Polychaeta > Sabellida > Siboglinidae > Ridgeia > Ridgeia piscesae. The sequence goes on along the minus strand of JAODUO010000099.1, from coordinate 401,425 downwards.
TTCCGTCTTAAAGGTACATTTTTAATTGTTGTGTGAACGAACGGTACACGGTACCACTTAGCTTAGTTTTTCAACCGTTTGGCCTATGCATAGTGAACGTTGTGACCTGTTGCGGTTTAAAGTGACGTTTTGCTATGTGCAGGGTGTGACCTGTGGTACTTAAAACATACATGTTGTTATGTGAACGGGATAACCTATTATAGTTTAAGGTACGTTTTTATGTGAAGGACAAGACGCGTTACAGAAATCTGACAGAGTGCAGTGGGGATTGCCTAGTGTATTTAAAGTACGAATGGTTACTCGATCCATATTTTGTTAAGTTCGGAAATATTTCTCATTGAAAAGGCGAGGAAACATTGACATACTGCGTATAGCAGATCACTATGTTAGATATTACCAGTTGTTAATTCGGAGAACTTCGATGCTCAGTTCGAAATGTGTGCGAGGAAACTTTTACCAGACCAATATACGCGAGCTCAACAATAGTTAGATATTAACACCAGTGTGTTACATTCTATAAGAAGTAATATACGACCCCGGTACAAGGGTTTGCATTTACGTAGCGTAGAATCACTGGTGCCACAAGACTGACAACACAAGTCAGCACAACATTAGTATTGATCAGATGTCACCTTCTTAGATGCATTGACGAACTTTTACACTTGCAGCAGACTTACCAGCTATTCGCTGGTATATAGTTTATCGCGTGGTGTTTTTTCCGTGAAATGCTTTATAACATGCACCCCATACGTGCGTGTGTAACACAGGACAGTGACAGGTAGCATCTGGGAGAAAGACCGCTTGTGACAATGCTATTATACACAATTCGAAGTAAACTGTGTGGTGCTCGGTACACGGTACGGACGGGCGGAGAAACACATACAAATGGCTGAGTGTATGAATCAAACAACAGCATAGGTTGTGAACTGTCTCTAGGGGATTATGCGGGATGACTCCATCCCTAATCTCTATAATTTAGAAATATCTGCAAATGTTTGCCTTCCACGTAATCACTCACCCTATACTTGCTACGGATGTAACACTCTATCGAACCATCACGATATTCGATACATTTAAATATCGATATGTATTGCCAACAGCACAGTGAACTATGGATAATAACGATGGTTGGTCAAGCACATCATAGGGTTTATTTATGTTGCAAACAAACGGCAAGATTGTGGAACTTTAGCTACTGTTGTGTCGCTTCTGATTAAGACACGGGTGACGACATATTGCAAATGGCGTCGTCGAACTTCGGGTGTAGAAGAGCGCAGAAGTAGAAGGGCACGGTAGCCACAGCTTCAGTCTGTCAATCGACAGATTTTATATTTTAAAGTCATTTTGCTGCTGGTTGTACCATGGGCAGTTTCGTTCAATCCACGTTGCTCCAGTTCACTCTGATGCATGCATGAGTATAGCCAGTAGAGAACATTAGGTACGGATAGTTTCTGCATATTACTTGCAAGAGGTTGAATTCTTCAAAGTGTACGACATTTCAAATTGGAAGAAATGTAATCGTTTACCTTCACGTAATCGAGATAGTGTTCAATTGAGCAGATCTGCCGGGGACAAAATTTAAAGCGCTCTGAACAATGCTACACTGAAAACACTGCAGTATTACGAAAAACAATAGACCAATGCATAAATGTATTTATTTATTTAAACTATTTCAATGTTTTACCAGCTAATGCTGTTGTGGTTGGATTTCTATAATTGCTCTCGTTTTTATGCGAATACAATCTTCACGCGAATAAATGCCTAACAAGAAATAAATATCTATAAATATATTCTCTAGATAGCATTTTCTTTATATAACCAACTTGAGGTTTTCAAAGGTTTCTTGATCTACATGAAGTCGGTGATTGATCTACGTAACCCGAGGTTTTCAAAGATTTCTTTGTGTACATGATGTCTCTGAACCAACCCCATGACGTCACGAGGAGCTCGCGGTCGTGCAAAAACCGTTCACGACATCCTGGGGTGATTCACCGCCACCCGGGAGATCTTTGAACTGCCGTTTACCTCTGCCAAAAATATAACATCCTGCGAGATAAGGCAACGTTCTGGGAGCGAGTGGCCTCGGGGGTTCGCTTTGTGTCGAAGAAGGAGACGAAATCGTGTGTACTACACTTGTAAGACACGACCAGCTGGCAGGGATTGTCGACAGGATCAAATGAGACGACGGGACTGGCCTCGGACGTACGAGACAAGGTCACCGGCAGACCTTGACTGTAGTTCATCTAAACAGCACGTAGATAAGAGACATGGTGTACAACGGTTGAGGTGTTCCAGCAACGGGATAGAGCAACCACAAGTCACACACTTGGATCGGCACCTTTTGGTGAACCCGTTACATGGTCTGACCATTTGGATTCAAGAGCAAAACACACACGCACGCACGCACGCACGCACGCACGCACGCACGCACGCACGCACGCACCAACACACACACACACACACACACACACACACACACACACAACACACACACACACACACACACACACACACACACACACACACACACACACACACACACACACACACACACACACACACACACACACACACACACACATGTGCACTGGGTATTCAGTAGGGAGCGGTTGGGTGGATGATTAAAGCAACCCACTTTCAAACAAAAGATTCCGTTATTTGTGTACGAAACATCTTCGCGTAGTAATTGCACCGCTGCTGAACGCTTCCCCCCAGGGGGGCGCTTGGGGGGATGATTGAACACCCCTTTCAAACAAAAGAAATTTACGTTACGTTGGCACGACTCCACTTCGGTAAACTGGCCCCCCTTTCTCCTTCCCCAAAGTCGGCTAAAGGTTTGTTGGGAAAATACAACTGAGAAATTTTTAAACGTCTACGTTCAGATCCCTGGCTTTAAAACGACAACGCCTTGTCCATTTTAAACATGGGATTTTAAAAGGATTTGTTTTGGGAAAAAACAACTAAAAAATTTATACGTAGATCCAGTAGAGCGCCCTTTTTACTTATACATGTATAATGCGGTGTTTTGTGGCTATTTTGTACGTTTGTGGTGTGGTGTGGTGTGTGTGTGCGTGTGCGTGTGCGTGTGCGTGTGCGTGTGCGTGTGCGTGTGCGTGTGCGTGTGCGTGTGCGTGTGGTGTGTGCGTGCGTGTGTGCGTGTGTGTGTGTGTGTGTGTGTGTGTGTGTGTGTGTGTGTGTGTGTGTGTGTGTGTGTGTGTGTGTGTGTGTGTGTGTGTGTGTGTGTGTGTGTGTGTGTGTGTGTGTGTGTGTGTGTGTGTGTGTGTGTGTGTGTGTGTGTGTGTGTGTGTGTGTGTGTCTGTGTGTGTACTGTGTGTGTCTGTGTGTGTCTGTGTGTGTGAGTGCGTGCCTGTGCGTGTCTGTGCGTGCTTGTGCGCGCATGTGTGGATATGTTTGTGTATGTGCGCGCGCGTGTGCGTGTGTATATTTGTGTTATGTATTTGTTTTACGAATAGTCTTCGCGCATTAATTCCAGCGTGGTTGTATGCTTCCCAGAGAAGTCGAGTTCGATTGTACCGGTCTGCGACGGAGTAAAGTGTAAATGTAAAGCGCTTTGAACAATCCTGAGGATTGGATACTGCGCTATATAAGAACTTACCTTTGCTACGTCGAGGCATTTGAGGTAACAGAAAAAAAGGCGTTGTGGCTGGCCCGCCTTGGAATAACGGGAGTGTCGGGGAGACATTTCCCGGCCGCGATACCCCGAGACCACCTGCCTGGGTTGTGTATCGCGTCCTGCCAGAACACGAACGGTTCCCTGCCAATAATGCATCGCTTGTCATGTTTGCATTGGTGGCCATTTCAATCTGCCATGTTGTTTGTGCTCACGGCGACTTACGACAGAAATAGTGGAAGGTTCTGATCCGTTTTTATTCCACGAGAAATGTGACAGTTTAATTAACACACTGACGGACTCGGCCACGAGACAGTAGGCGACCGCCGTTGTGGCACGTACAGCTTGCGAGTCAGGTGGCGTCGTGTTAGTTCAGTGATCGAAGTCACAACATTGTCTGACACTGATACACGTGTATACATGCGTTGTAAGTCGTGTGAGTCGTGTGACTCGTGTTAGTCGTGTGATTCTGATTAGTCTTGCAATACCTTCGTTGCCGATTTTCGACTAACGTGAACATATAATCTCCTTATTACCTATTTTCCCATGCTCTCATGTTGTGTGTATATTGGTATTTTCACACGATTATTATAATTAGTTAAGCATGCGGTGATAAAACTGGCAACAGTAATTACAAAATTAAATATTAGCTTTAGGTATATGCCATGATCAATTTAACATCGTTATTCCAGTTTTAGAAAGGGGACAATGCTCATTTCGCGAAACACAGGCCAATAAGACTTTAGCCAGTTTTAGTTGAATAGTTGAAAAAAACAGAGTGGTCAATATATGACGAAACGGAAGGACGGACGGACGGACGGACGGACGGACGGACGGACGGACGGACGGACGGACGGACGGACGGACGGACGGACGGACGACGGACGGACGGACGGACGGACGGACGGACGGACGACGGACGGACGGACGGACGGACGGACGGACGGACGGACGGACGGACGGACGGACGGACGGACGGACGGACGGACGGACGGACGGACGGACGGACGACGGACGGACGGACGGACGACGGACGGACGGACGACGGACGGACGGACGGACGGACGGACGGACGGACGGACGGACGGACGGACGGACGACGGACGGACGGACGGACGGACGGACGGACGACGGACGGACGGACGACGACGGACGGACGGACGGACGGACGACGGACGGACGGACAGGACGACAGACGAGACGGTACGCGACGTGTACGGACCGTCGATCGCCGCACGTCGTGATCCTCGCATCATGATTCACCTGTCAACGGACGGCACGGATCGCACGGATCGGACGGACGGACGGACGTCGACGGACGGACGGACGGACGGACGGACGGACGGACGGACGGACGGACGGACGGAGACGGACGGACGGACGGACGGACCGGACGGACGGACGGACGGACGGAGGACGGACGGACGGACGGACGGACGGACGGACGGACGGACGGACGGACGGACGGACGGACGGACGGACGGACGGACGGACGGACGGACGGACGGACGGACGGACGGACGGACGGACGGACGGACGGACGGACGGACGGACGGACGGACGGACGGACGGACGGACGGACGGACGGACGGACGGACGGACGGACGGACGGACGGACGGACGGACGGACGGACGGACGACGGACGACGGACGGACGGACGGACGGACGGACGGACGGACGGACGGACGGACGGACGGACGGACGGACGGACGGACGGACGGACGGACGGACGGACGGACGGACGGACGGACGGACGGACGGACGGACGGACGGACGGACGGACGGACGGACGGACGGACGGACGGACGGACGGACGGACGGACGGACGGACGGACGGAGAAAGTTGTCCAAGTGGAAACATACAAAGAAAGAAACATTTACGTGTTGAAGTGGAGATTTAACCAGAGTGCCATCAAGAGCATCACGCTTCAGATGGCACGTAGACTAGCAAGCCTTCGGCTTTTTACTACTAACTGGAACATTCGGACATTAATGCTAACGGAAATTCATAACAACACATTGACGTCTTCAAGTCGTTCCAGTAACCTTTCAGTTTCGTAAACACTGCGTTCGTTCGTCATGAAATTACGCGGCCAATTAAGCCGTCGTCTCGCGACGGCAATACACGCAGGAAATGAATTCACCCGACGGTTTTTGCGCTACTTAAAAACACATCCGTCTAATTGGCGTGGCTATGAATCGGCTTCTGCTGGTCGTGTCTGATGTCACGCGGTGTTGAGATATCAATACTGAGTTAATGGCACAACACTTCCTCGTCAGATATCTCGCTTGCCTCTGACGCATTCTCCTGGTCATCAATTTATCTAGATAATTTCCCTGTCGAGAATCGTCCCAGTGGACCGTAAGATAAGACGTGTTTTCTGGTGCGCCGTCCCACGCAGTCCGTGCCGCAATAACAGCTTGAGTCAACCGCACCGCTTGGTCTTCCGAAGTGTAGGGCAGCGCTTGTTTTCGTGGTAACAGGTTGTCGATTTCGGCAGTCACGTGGATCCATTGTGGATCGCGTAGTTAATGGTTATATTACACTTCAGTTTCTTTGCGCTTGCAGATTGTCGTTGAACTTAGTTTGATTTGTTCGTGCTTTGAACACTTGTGTTTTGGTTCATAAAGACTTGCATTCAAGCACTGAGCAAACTGTGTTTCTTGTTATGCAATGCCCCTAGCCGAGGGCAAACGTGGTAGAAGTCACTCGCTTTTTTTGTGCAAACTTCCGAATAGTAAGTCAACATTTCTAAAACAAATTAACTGTATTCATTGATACCATTTCATTTGTACCTAAAAACTTCTACGTCAAGGTTAAACAAATAAACTTGTATTTAATAAAATATATGGCCAAACGACCATTTCCTTCCTCGAAGAAGATGCATAAACAAGAAGTCAGTGAACTATAACATTAAAAAGAAATGTTCAAGCCGTGAGCGCCTTTCCCATTCCTAGTGTTTAAGCGATGCTCGCTCGGCTGCGAAATTTCGCCAAGAATATAGTTAGGTGACATTTATGTCATGTTGATGTAGTGTCATTACTCGAAGTCATCAGATGACATCACTGTTTGGGATTAATTCACAAGCTTACATGTATAATAATAATAATAATAAAGTTATTATAATATAATAACTTAATTATTATTATTATTATTATACATATATTTTTATTGTCTTCTTTTTATTATACATATATTATATTATAATAAAAAGAAGACAATAAAAATATATAAACAACTAACACAAACTTGTAATTTTTTTTACATGTTTCATTATAAATATAATTCTGAATAGTTGGTATAGTACTGCATTATCTAATAAAATGTATCTTTATTTATTTTTTATTTCAAAATCGGCCTGAAAGCCAATCATTATATCCAGCCTATCCTGGAGTAAGGCCTGGCAGTCACAAGTGCAGAGCCATTTTTCATAAAGCCATAGTGAGGACCTTCAAAATGGCTGCCACCCCATGACTCTCGGCTAACCGAGGCTAATTACTGTACAATCTCAGCGCGAGGTTCCTAGCGCCAGGTTTTCACCGTCGTCCGCACTTCATGAGAAGCGACAGATCTACTGATTTATGTTCACCTGCCGCGTTGTGTGCAATATTGTCTCCGTCCTGGCACCCCTGTATCGATTCTACCTATAGGATTAATTAAAAACAGGAATTCACCAACTCCTCCTAGTTGGGTCCCAGTCCACACAGGCACACACTGTAGTAACATTTCTCTGACTTTTTGGCAGCGGTAGTCCTGTGCTTGTGAACATATTATTACCTGGCCGCTAGATGGCACCACAATCAGGTGAGAGTCATGCGGATGCAGTGGTGAAAGTTACGGTGTTTAAGTACCGCTACCTAGCACGTGTCTCGTAGAACGAATGTGTGGCCGTGTTTTTCTATGAGTATTTTAAGGTAATCCTTTAGTAGTAAATGTCCACCATCTTGTGGTGTCTTACACATCCCGCGATGTCTTATAGATCAGTGATGTCTTACACATCAGTGATTTCTTACACAACAGTGATGTCTTACACATCAGTGATGTCTTACACACCCCGTGATGTCTTACACATTAGTGATTTCTTACACATCAGTTATGTCTTACACATCCCGTGATGTCTTACACACCACGTGATGTCCTACACACCCCGTGATGTCTTACACACCACGTGATGTCTTACACACCACGTGATGTCTTACACATCCCGTGATGTCTTACACATCCCGCGATGTCTAACACACCCCGTGATATATTACACATCCCGTGATGTCTTACACACCCCATGATGTCTTACACACCCCGTGATGTCTTACACATCAGTGATGTCTTACACACCCCGTGATGTCTTACACATCCCGTGATGTCTTACACACCCCATGATGTCTTACACACCCCGTGATGTCTTACACATCAGTGATGTCTTACATACCCCGTGATGTCTTACACATCCCGTGATGTCGTACACACCCCGTGATGTCTTACACACCCCATGATGTCTTACACACCCCGTGATGTCTTACACACCCCGTGATGTCTTACACACCCCGTGATGTCTTACACATCCCGTGATGTCTTATACACCCCGTGATGTCTTACACATCCTGTGATGTCTTACACACCCCGTGATGTCTTACACACCCCATGATGTCTTACACATCAGTGATGTCTTACACACCCCGTGATGTCTTACACACCCCGTGATGTCTTACACACTCCACGATGTCTTACACATCAGTGAAGTCTTACACACCCCGTGATGTCTTACACATCCCGTGATGTCTTACACACCCCGTGATGTCTTACACACCCCATGATGTCTTACACACCCCGTGATGTCTTACACACCCCGTGATGTCTTACACATCAGTGATGTCTTACACACCCCGTGATGTCTTACACATCCTGTGATGTCTTACACACCCCATGATGTCTTACACACCCCGTGATGTCTTACACACCCCGTGATGTCTTACACACCCCGTGATGTCTTACACACCCCGTGATGTCTTACACATCCCGTGATGTCTTATACACCCCGTGATGTCTTACACATCCTGTGATGTCTTACACACCCCGTGATGTCTTACACACCCCATGATGTCTTACACATCAGTGATGTCTTACACACCCCGTGATGTCTTACACACCCCGTGATGTCTTACACACCCCACGATGTCTTACACATCAGTGAAGTCTTACACACCCCGTGATGTCTTACACATCCCGTGATGTCTTACACACCCCGTGATGTCTTACACACCCCATGATGTCTTACACACCCCGTGATGTCTTACATACCCCGTGATGTCTTACACACCCCATGATGTCTTACACACCCCGTGATGTCTTACACATCCTGTGACGTCTTACACACCCCATGATGTCTTACACACCCCGTGATGTCTTACACACCCCGTGATGTCTTACACACCCCGTGATGTCTTATACACCCCGTGATGTCTTGCACACCCCGTGATGTCTTACACACCCCACGATGTCTTACACATCAGTGATGTCTTACACACCCCGTGATGTCTTACACACCCCATGATGTCTTACACACACCGTGATGTCTTACACACCCGTGATGTCTTACACATCCCGTGATGTCTTACACCCCCCATGATGTGTGTTACACACCCCGTGATGTCTTACACACCCCGTGATGTCTTACACACCCCATGATGTCTTACACACCCCGTGATGTCTTACACATCAGTGATGTCTTACACACCCCGTGATGTCTTACACATCAGTGATGTCTTACACATCCCGTGATGTCTTATACACCCCGTGATGTCTTACACACCCCGTGATGTCTTACACACCCCGTGATGTCTTACACACCCCGTGATGTCTTACACATCAGTGATGTCTTACACATCCCGTGATGTCTTACACACCCCGTGATGTCTTACACACCCCGTGATGTCTTACACACCCCACAATGTCTTACACATCCCGTGATGTCTTACACACCCCGTGATGTCTTACACACCCCATGATGTCTTACACACACCGTGATGTATTACACACCCGTGATGTCTTACACATCCCGTGATGTCTTACACCCCCCATGATGTGTGTTACACACCCCGTGATGTCTTACACACCCCGTGATGTCTTACACACCCCATGATGTCTTACACACCCCGTGATGTCTTACACATCAGTGATGTCTTACACACCCCGTGATGTCTTACACATCAGTGATGTCTTACACACCCCGTGATGTCTTACACATCAGTGATGTCTTACACATCAGTGATGTCTTACACATCAGTGATGTCTTACACACCCCGTGATGTCTTACACATCAGTGATGTCTTACACATCAGTGATGTCTTACACATCAGTGATGTCTTACACATCCTGTGATGTCTTTCACGCATGTCTTATACATCACTGATATCTTATACACACCTTTGTGTTTAACCCACCCCATGACGGTTCACACACTATCGGGTCTTACTCATCCCATCAAGTCTTACACAAGCCGTTCTCATTCAGTCTCCTGCCGCTGTCGTGACGTAATTCGAACAGACACTACAAAAAGCTCGCGCCAGCGGCCACTATTAGGTGTAAATGGCCTCCCGTCGGCGGGCCTTGCACAAGATGTTGCACTGATCGTGTTTCGCCCTCTCCACCTCCTGGTACAGCTCAGAGAACTTCGTCCGCACCCTGTAAACACCCCTTAAACACCCCTTAGTGGCGTCGACGTTCATACGTCTGTCGACAGCTCGGCGTTCGCCGCATGGGCGCCGTCATCGGTACGTAATAAAGATTCCCCGATGATAGCTGGTCGCGTTAAGCTGGAAGTGGGCGCCACATAGGCGACAGGGTTCGGGTTCCGTGATCTTTATTAGGAATAGGGAACAAAAGAATCATTCCCGTTCCCTCCCTTAACCTGGTAAACGTAATAATTGTTTACCGTCTAGGACAATCGAGCAATAAGTTTCTCTTAGACTGGTTAGGTTGTTTCTCGGATGCCGAACTGTCAACAATTAATGCATACCATGCAGAAGAAGAGTTAAGCTTTTATGAATTTTTCCCCGATATTCCCCTTTTGTTTAGGTTTTATTTGTTCTGATTTTACATTACGAGCTAAGGCGCTAAATGGGCGCAATTCATCAATCTAAGGGAGCGTGTGGCGAGATCTGGATAGGGAGGAAGACGAGATCGGGATAGGGAGGGAGACGAGATCGGAATAGGGAGGAAGACGAGATCGGGATAGGGAGGGAGACGAGATCGGGATAGGGAGGAAGACGAGATCGAGATAGGGAGGGAGACGAAATCGGCAGAGGGAGGGATACGAGGTCAAGATAGGGAGGGAGACGAGATCGGAATAGGGAGAAAAACGAGATCGGGATAGGGAGGAAGACGAGATCGGGATAGGGAGGAAGACGAGATCGGGATAGGAAGGAAGACGAGATCGGGATAGGGAGGGAGACGAGATAGGGATAGGGGGGAAGACGAGATCGGGATAGGGAAGAAGACGAGATCGGGATAGGAAGGAAGACGAGATCGGGATAGGAAGGAAGACGAGATCGGGATAGGGAGGAAGACGAGATCGGGATAGGGAGGGAGACGAAATCGGCAGAGGGAGGGATACGAGGTCAAGATAGGGAGGGAGACGAGATCGGAATAGGGAGAAAAACGAGATCGGGATAGGGAGGAAGACGAGATCGGGATAGGGAGGAAGACGAGATCGGGATAGGAAGGAAGACGAGATCGGGATAGGAAGGAAGACGAGATCGGGATAGGAAGGAAGACGAGATCGGGATAGGGAGGAAGACGAGATCGGGATAGGAAGGAAGACGAGATCGGGATAGGAAGGAAGACGAGATCGGGATAGGGAGGAAGACGAGATCGGGATAGGGAGGAAGACGAGATCGGGATAGGGAGGAAGACGAGATCGGGATAGGAAGGAAGACGAGATCGGGATAGGAAGGAAGACGAGATCGGGATAGGGAGGAAGACGAGATCGGGATAGGAAGGAAGACGAGATCGGGATAGGAAGGAAGACGAGATCGGGATAGGGAGGAAGACGAGATCGGGATAGGAGGAAGACGAGATCGGGATAGGGAGGAAGACGAGATCGGGATAGGGAGGAAGACGAGATCGGGATAGGGAGGAAGACGAGATCGGGATAGGAAGGAAGACGAGATCGGGATAGGGAGGAAGACGAGATCGGGATAGGGAGGAAGACGAGATCGGGATAGGGAGGAAGACGAGATCGGGATAGGGAGGAAGACGAGATCGGGATAGGAAGGAAGACGAGATCGGGATAGGGAGGAAGACGAGATCGGGATAGGGAGGGAAAAAAACGAGATCGGGATAGGGAGGAAGACGAGATCGGGATAGGAAGGAAGACGAGATCGGGATAGGAAGGAAGACGAGATCGGGATAGGGAGGAAGACGAGATCGGGATAGGGAGGAAGACGAGATCGGGATAGGAAGGAAGACGAGATCGGGATAGGGAGGGAGACGAGATAGGGATAGGGAGGGAGACAAGATCGGGATAGAGATGGAGACGAGATCGGGATAGGGAGGAAAACGAGTTCGAGATTATTAGCGTTAGAACTTAGGTCAGTTGAAAATAGTGCGCTCAATTCCGCCGTCATGTATAAACGTACCTTTATAACATTGCCTATCAACCATATCTTCGTGGCGTACCAATCAATCTGTTGACAACCGGAATATTTATTGACTCTGAGATTGATCAACCGTTTTGTGTTGAAGCGCCTCCGAGCTTGGTTTCCAAGGATTTAATATTACCATATTACATTCTCTGTATTAAATACCTGCGCGGACTAGGTTGCAGCGACGCTATTCTACAAGGCAGCATAGCGACACTCTGCCGTCACCGCCTTCTCCCCAGATGATGCCTGTCCGCGACCAAAGCAAGACACGCCGGGCAGACGTTATCCTACGTAGCGATGTGATTACCGATCAACGTGTCGACCAAACATCACCGTGCCTGCTGCCGTCGAGTCTGATCACGTCATAAACAACGCGAGCCTCGTTCTGAACGGCTTTCCCGGTTTAATGACGTAATTGATGTACATCCTTAAGTGGGCTTTTCCTATTCTGTGACGTCACACGACGCGTGACGCATTCGCCGCGTCGCCGAGCTCGTCAGCAAGAACGAAGCCGCGACACTCATTTGGATATTCCGTCGCATAGGTGGGTGCTATTTTGGTCATTCCGCTGTTGTCGACAGTGAAGCGCTCGTCGAGGTGACGCTGTCCGAAGACGTCCCGTGGGATATAGCCCATGTCGGGCGGCGCGGTCAACGGGTACAGCTACACGTCGTACGGACAAGATTTACATTCCAATTGGCGATCCTGTGTGCGAGCGAAGAATGACAGACATCTTGGAAGGCGTTCACGTTGACCTGTGTTGAACGTGCGCGGTCCATCGTTTTAAACGGAGGGTGTATACTAATTTATGCGGAATTAGTTAATCGACTGATATTTAAAATCGGGTTTCTTGTTACAAGAGGGTAATACAATTGTCCATTCTTCTAGATAAGTATTGATGTAAGCTCTCAAGTGGGAGTTCTAAAAAAACTACACGGAGAAACAGCCCTTCATTTGCCGAATCTAGTTCATTAAACTAACAAAACCCGTGGCCGCTGTGAACAATTTATTCAACTGCCGGCCAGGACTAAAACTTACGCTAGTGGTATTTATTTAATAGAACAGTAACGGAATGGAACATACTAATCTCGCTCTCGCTCTCGCTCTCGCTCTCGCTCTCGCTCTCGCTCTCGCTCTCTCTCTCTCTCTCTCTCTCTCTCTCTCTCTCTCTCTCTCTCTCTCTCTCTCTCTATATATATATATATATATATATATATATATATATTATATATCTTTCTCTAACACACACATACGTACACACGTACACACACGCACACGCACACGCACACGCACACGCACACGCACACGCACACGCACACGCACACGCACACGCACACGCACACGCACACGCACGCGCGCGTTATATAGCAAACTGAAACTGTATAAATATGCGCACGCATAACACATTATCGGCAAGGGTAAAGCCTGGATGCGTCATAATATTGTAGACCGCAGAGTCTAGTCTGTGCGTCTATAACTACGAATTCAATATTCAATACACAGCCACACGGACAGAACACACAGAAGAAGAGAAACAAGAAAGAAGGATTATAGTTGCTGGCATCGTGTCAGCGGTCGGTGCTTCTGATCTGATTATGTCAGTGTCAGTCGGCAGTACCCTTGGTAGGTCCCTTTGCAAAACTCTGAAAT
>JAODUO010000099.1:362500-380000 GCA_025642075.2 Ridgeia piscesae | reverse complement strand
TCTGCAGAAGTCAGCTGGAGCAGACCGCGAAAATGAAGGTTTGGATATTTCTATCAAATTTCTTGTGACATAAATCATATAACGTAAAACAGAAATCGGCATATCTTACTATTTGGTGTGTTATGTGGTGTATTGTGGGTTTGATTAGTTGCGTGTTAGTTCAAACCACCAACTTCAATGCAAATAAACCTGTTTCGCAATAAGTTCCTCCGTTTACATTGTCCACGTTCGCGCATGTGCAACAGCAGAGTATTGGCGATCCCCGAACGGTACAATGACATTGCAAGCACTTTCCGAAATGATGCCACCTTCCGTTAAATTGACCTTGCTACTATGACGTCATTTGCTGGGAAGCCCATCCGGCGCAAAGCACTGTGGGATTGCCGTCGTTAAAAGTTATTTGTGCCGCCATTATCCAATACTTAAAAGGCCTATGTTGCAGGATGTCTGGCAAGAACTTATTGTATCACAAACTGGCCACATCAGATTATTAAAATCTAATTTAAACTTCAAGGCACATGATCGTAGTGTGTGGATGCAATGAGGAGTGAAATGAGTGACGCTATAGTACAGATGCAAGATCTATTAGCAACATAATTTCATCACACTTTGTGAAGTCTGCGAGTTACCAAAATAGGGAATCAATGTGTACACATAAGGAACATTACGCCGCGGTCTACCGTTGATGTTACACCACAAAAATGTTGTGATTTTCGTTGGATGTTTATTTAGGCAGCTGTACCTGTCTTCAAAGAGCCAAACGACGATTCGGAATGTTCTAAGAGGTGTTTGTGCCTCCTTTGTGCGTTGACGTCATAGGAGCGTATAAATAGCGGGTCATTAGAAGCCACCACCTTTAACGTTTGATCGAAACACGACACAACACCTTAGGATGAGACATTAAAGGGAATACAAACTATCCACTTGCGAAATGTGTTTTTTGTTTGTGCAACTAGGCCTGGATTAATATAGTACATTACACATGGCAACACAAACATTTAAAAGAAGTCTGGATGTAGACCCATGCATCAAACTCAATATAATACTCCTGTAGGAATGAATACCTGTTCAGGTTCGATCTAGTTCTGATTTAGTTTTTGTCCTAAGAGTCGACACTAACATCGGAACTATGGCTTGTTCTATTTCTACATTAACACTTCGGAACACGCTCCATCTAAGTAACTCATGGGTTAATCCTGTTACGTAAATCCGCCGTCACTTAAACGTCGTACCTTTATAACGTCCCATGGCCACCTGTCCTGAGTATAAACACCTTTTTAGTTTGACGCCCCTGTGAGCAAAAATTCTCAATAGATTTAGGCGCGAAAGAATCACTGAATTTTTATTATTCCTTAACCAGTGTAACTCTTTCTAATTCGGTGGTCCCCAAAATATTGTGAAAGAGTGACATTCGCGGTCTGACCGTTACGTCTGATGATATTATATCAGGGTGAACTGCTGGGCTGACACCTTACTACGTGCGGCTATGCTTGGTTTGAGAGAGAGAGGGGGGATACTGAATGAGTGAGTGAATGGGTGAATGAGTAAATGAACGAATGAGTGAATGTGTGAGTGATTGATTGAGTGAGTGAGTGAGTGAATGAGTGGGTGAGTGGATGAGTAGATGAATAACTGAGGTAGTGACTGAGTGGGTGACTGGCTGAGTTACTGAGTGATTATGAGAGAGAGAGAGAGAGAAGAGAGGGAGGAGAGAGAGAGAGAGTGAGAGGGGAGTGAGTGAGTGAGTGAGTGAGTGAGTGAGTGAATGAGTGAGTGAGTGAGAGGATGAGTGGATGAGTGGATGAGTAACTGAGTTAGTGACTGAGTGAGTGACTGGGTAAGTATGAGAGAGAGAATGACTGACAGTGAGAATACGTATGAGAGAGAGAATGACTGACAGTGAGAATACGTAAGTGAGTGAGTGAGTGAGTGAGTGAGTGAGTGAGTGAGTGAGTGAGTGAGTGCGTGAGTGAGTGTTTATGAGTGAATTTTGGTAAAGTGAAAAAAAAGGAAAATACATAAAGAGTATAAACAAATTGAATGGGAATGGGGGGAAAGGGTTTTTGGAAAGTGAGTGAGTGAGTGAGTGAGTGAGTGAGTGAGTGAGTGAGTGAGTGAGTGAGTGAGTGAGTGAGTGAGTGAGTGAGTGAGTGAGTGAGTGAGTGAGTGAGTGATGATGAGTGAGAGTGAGTGAGTGATTGATTGAGTGAGTGAGTGAGTGAGTGAGTGAGTGAGTGAGTGATTGATTGAGGAGGGGGGTATTTTGGTGGGCGGGGGGGGTGGGTGGGTGGGTGGGGGGGTGGGTGGGAGGGGGGTGAGGAGTGGGAGGAGGGGAGAGGGAGAGAGAGGAGAGAGAGAGAGAGAGAGAGAGAGAGAGGAGAGAGAGGAGAGAGAGAGAGAGTGAGAGAGTGAGAGAGGGACAGAGAGAGAGAGAGAGAGAGAGAGAGAGGAGAGAGAGGGGAGAGAGAGAGAGAGAGAGAGAGAGAGAGAGAGAGAGAGAGAGAGAGAGAGAGAGAGAGAGAGAGAGAGAGCAGAGAGAGAGAGAGAGAGAGAGAGAGAGGAAGAGAGAGAGAGAGAGAGAGAGAGAGAGAGAAAAAAAAGAAAGAAGAAGAGGGAGAAAAAGAGAAAGGAAAAAAAAAAAAGAAACAAAAGGGGGGGCGGGAAGTGGACAGTGAGTGGATTCTTTTTATGCAAACAAAAAATTCAAATGAGACGACTGATCAAGGCTGACCAGACACGCGGAAGTTGCTCGGCATGGGGAGAGCGCTGGTCCCGTACACGTTTGGCACGGTGCCAAAGGTCATCGTGTCTGTATCGCAGCACCTGTTCGTGACGTCATGCGAATCCAGGGTATGCACGCGAGGTCTATTTCTACGCACGTTTATTCCCTCATTTATACACTCACACGTGCCTCCCGAGCGACCTTCCACCCGAGTCACGTGTGTTGTCGTGAGTCACCCCGCCCGCGTGCGCGTGCGCGTGCGCGTGCGCGTGCGCGTGCGCGTGCGCGTGCGCGTGCGCGTGCGCGTGCGCGTGCGCGTATGTGTGTGGTGTGTGTGTATTCGATTAAATAGAATGGATTTCGTGTTTTGGCCGAAGCGTTGAAATGGAAAAGACGCGTTCACAACAGTGACACTCAACATTTTAACCGACCTGGCGGAGTGATATTTTTAAAATAATGTTTAAATGAATAAGATTGAAAATGGCCTGTCCGCCAAAATGCTTTTAATGAACCCGACATATTGTCTATAGTTTGTGTGTTACTTCTGTGAAACTTTCGGAGTTTCATATACAAAACATTCTAATCCTAAATGCCCGCTTCTGGCAGGTGTATCCGAAATTCCTTGGATGGCTTACTTAAGTTGGCTGATTTCCACATTCAAGTGAGGGACGAAGTAAGTTCTTTCAGACATGCAAATACTCGCGAGGGTGGTTCTGGGTAACGGAGCGGACAGCGTCGCTTTAACGCGAAGGACGAATGGACGTCAACATGCGCAGTTTAGTCTAGGGGTATTGAAGCAGGTGTTGTGTGTATTTGTGCAACAAATGCAGTTCGCCCACACCTGGGTCCCGATTCTTTGGTCGTCTTATGACGTAGTCTGCGGAACCAGCCCCTCGACGGAGATGCCATCGATCAGTGACCGGTGTTTGTCGGCATTCCTCCAGGCTATTTTCCACAAGTTTACGGGTGTATCTACGCTGCAACGTCACTCTCTCGGATATATACAGTTCGCGCTTTTGCCCTACCTACGCGGGAACGTATATTACGGACAAACAAAAATGACTATTTACTGTCGTTTCGGGGTCACTAGGTCTCGTGCGATAAAAATACCGCTCCGGTGATTTATATGACGTGCAAGTTACCGGACAGTGACTCTGGTTGGACCATCAATTATTGGGTTACTTTTGCCCTACCTACGCGGGAATGAAACTGAACATTTACTGACCTTTCGGTGTCACTAGGCCTAGAAAGTTTAAAATACTGCTCTGGTGGTTTATAATGACATGAGAGTCACAGGGAACACCGGGCAGTCAGTGACTGTAGTAGCACGATCAGTTGTCGAGTTACAGGCGAACAGACATACATTGCTATAGTCCGCGAAACTTTTTATTAAGCGATTACAATTATGTCTCGTTTTTAATATTACAAAGAAACCAGTAACCGTTTGCATTAGTGTCGGGTCTAAATTTGTATCGAGGGGGCTGGGGGGCTGGGGGGCTGGGGGGCTGGGACGGAGCTCATGCACTCTGTTGTCACGCTCTTCCCGATTCTGATTTAGAAGACGAGAGGAGGAGGCGATTGAATGTTCTCGTCTGTTTACAAATGTTTCTGCTGTTGAGTCTCTCCGAAAACGTCGATCTTCCGTCCACCCTCGCAACGCATCTTCATTCTCCTCACATACCTCGAGTTGCACGCAAAATGCACCGCATTCCCTATATGTCGAGGGGCAGTTCTGTAGCCAGCCTCTAACCGAAACACTTATCAATACACCACACAATGCACCCTCATTGAGTCCGCCCAACTTCCGGTTACCGACTATGGTTTGTCACATAAGCACGCGCAGATCTGACTAATTATTTCGTCGTGTTAAGAAATTGGTCACGGAAGTGCAGTGCAATTGTTACGAAATCCAGGTGAAATATTCAGAAGAAGCCGCACACCACGAAGATTGCCCCATACAGGTGGGTGTATTGTAGCGGCATCGCCATGACTGATTGTCTACCGATCCGCGCAATGCGGCAATTGCAACATGTTGCGTCTTCGGATGAGTCGGTCACTGAACCATCCCACCCGTCGAGGCGCGCCCAGCCCGCCTACCTAGGGACTCCCTGCCCCTGGGCGGCCCTCGCCAGCAAACAGGGTCAGTGGGTCGATTTTGCGGGAAAGAAAACAGCCCGCTGGATATTCGCGGGCCGGTGACGCAAGTCGGTTCCCGGCCGCCAGCCAGTGGGCGCGCGCAGTAACGCTTACAGTCGCAACTGATGCCTTTCGACGGAGCAGATGCTTCAAGCGCCGTGTCGAGCTCGGACAGCCTGAAGACGTCAAGGTGGGTCTCTTGTTAGGCTGATAGTGCTAACCCGAAGAACACCAACGTACGTACAGCAGATGGTTTACATTCAACGTGGAAGTTAGTAGCAGATGTAGCGATATTCCCGTTTAGTATACTCGTTGGAGTTTGCATATAGGGCAATCACTACGATATCAAAAGGAACAAAGGGAGACAGCGTACGTAAAGGGGTTTGGAGTAGGAAGAAATGGGAACTTACTGGTCTAGGAAAAGGATTTTGACTATATCAGAAATAGGGAATGGTGACGAACATGGTCTAAAATGTAGTAATACTGAATTAAACGTATGTATTTTTTTATTTTTCTTTAAATCACCATTGTCTTTAATTATGGGATTCTACCTAAGGCGGGTCCAGAGTTTCAACTAATACACATTTTGCGATTATGTTTTGTGAAATCAAATTCTGCGAATGGGTTCGTTGATCGCGAAAGTTGTTGCTAAGGTGAGAGGTATAACGATTTAAATCGGTCCTTTATTTCGCAGCAAGTCTGTGAGGTTTTGTATAAGTTAAATGTCTCAAATAATCTGCATTCTTCTGCACCAAATGTAACTGTGTTATACTTCGTGGTTTAGTCCTTGTTGCTGCAAAATTAATACCAACAAATTTAAGTTATCGAATCTACGTAGTCATCAAGCGTGACTACGCAAATGTGACTATGATGTCATAACATCCGGGTACGCGGATTTCTGTGCAACATAGCTCAGAAGCACGCACGCACTCCCCTCGCGCGCACCACATGCATACACACGCATTTAATTGCGCGTTATGTTGTTGCTGTACAGCTGTACACGTCTTGGTTCAGTCCGGTGCAAGTTATGTTTGTGTATACCAAAACGTCGGTGCTTTAGCATTTAGGGTCGGCGGCTGGTATTTCAGAGCCAGACCAGCGATAAGGCTGGCCGACAGCACGCAGCTATGAGTCATTATATCACCAGACTGCGGAAACTAACCAGGCGCACGCGGTTCGGAGCCAATGTTGCGTTGTTGTCGTCTAGGAACGTGGTATTAATGAAAACTACATCAAACCTCTCCATAATAGCGTAGACGATGTGGCACTGGAGCATCTGTGTAGTAATGGCCTATCTTATGGTTAGTTTTAAATGCATCACCTCCTAGGTGCAGGGTCCACGTGCCTCGTTCGCTTACCTGGACCGATAACCCTTCTCACTCTCTCTCTCTCTCTCTCTCTCTCTCTCTCTCTCTCTCTCTCTCTCTCTCTCTCTCTCTCTCTCTCTCTCTCTCTCTCTCTCTCTCTCTCTCTTCTCTCTCTCTCTCTCTCTCTCTCTCTCTTCTCTCTCTCTCTCTCTCTCTCTCTCTCTCTCTCTCTCTCTCTCTCTCTCTCTCTCTCTCTCTCTCTCTCTCTCTCTCTCTCTCTCTCTCTCTCTCTCTCTCTCTCTCTCTCTCTCTTCTCTCTCTCTCTCTCTCT
Organism: Ridgeia piscesae; assembly: GCA_025642075.2. Lineage (NCBI taxonomy): Eukaryota > Metazoa > Annelida > Polychaeta > Sabellida > Siboglinidae > Ridgeia > Ridgeia piscesae. The sequence goes on along the minus strand of JAODUO010000099.1, from coordinate 373,504 downwards.
CTCTCTCTCTCTCTCTCTCTCTCTCTCTCTCTCTCTCTCTCTCTCTCTCTCTCTCTCTCTCTCTCTCTCTCTCTCTCTCTCTCTCTCTCTCTCTCTCTCTCTCTCTCTCTCTCTCTCTCTCTCTCTCTCTCTCTCTCTCTCTCTCTCTCTCTCTCTCTCTCTCTCTCTCTCTCTCTCTCTCTCTCTCTCTCTCTCTTCTCCTCTCTCCTGTCTCCTTCTCTCTTCTCCTCTTCTCCTTCTCTCTGTCTCCTGTCTCTCTTTTCTCTCTGTCTCTTGTCTCTCTGTCTCTCTGCGTTGTTGTCTCTCTGGTCTTGAACTACATCTACCTCCCCTAATGCGTAGACTGTGGCACTGGCTCTGTGTAGTAATGCCCTATCTTTTTGGTTGTTGTGTGCTCCCTCCTAGTGCAGGGTCCACGTGCCTCGTTCGCTTACCTGCCTGCTCTCTGTCTCTCTCTCTCTCTCTCTCTCTCTCTCTCTCTCTCTCTCTCTCTCTCTCTCTCTCTCTCTCTCTCTCTCTCTCTCTCTCTCTCTCTCTCTCTCTCTCTCTCTCTCTCTCTTCTCCTCTGTCTGTCTGTCTTCTGTCTCTCTCTCTCTCTCTCTTCTCTCTTCTCTCTGTCTCTCTGTCTCTCTGTCTCTCTGTCTCTCTGTCTCTCTGTCTCTTGTCTCTCTCTCTCTCTCTCTCTCTCTCTCTCTCTCTCTCTTCTCTGTCTGTCTGTCTGTCTGTCTGTCTGTCTGTCTGTCTGTCTGTCTGTCTGTCTGTCTGTCTGTCTGTCTGTCTGTCTGTCTCTCTCTCTCTCTCTCTCTCTCTCTCTCTCTCTCTCTCTCTCTCTCTCTCTCTCTCTCTCTTCTCTCTCTCTCTTTTCTCTCTCTCTCTCTTCTCTCTCTCTCTCTCTCTCTCTCTCTCCCTATCTCCTATCTTTGGGAATCTGCTGTCATTCATACGGGTGCTATGTTCAGTCCAACGGAGTTGGGAAGCCGTTAGAGTGGCTTCTATGCTGGACATATTAGCCCGTTCCTTCAACATTTGGGATATGGTCTTTCCATGAGATCCGCAGGATTTGTCGTAGTTGCCGGAGAAGCACTTGGGAACGTTTTATAATGTAGCAACGGTAGAGAATGTATGTCTCCACTGAGTACAGTAGTGTTGAAAGCACAATTGCCTTATACACCTTGCACTTTGTGGAGACTGTGATACCATGTTGTGACCATACACGCTTCCACATTCCTCCAAAGGCTCCAGAGGCAGCTTGAATACGGTTGTTATTTTCCACATCAATTGTGTTGTCAGATGCAACAGTGCTGCCCAGCTATGTGAAGTTCTTAACTGATTTGAGTGACGTGCCATAGATTTCAACATGTGGATCGATTGGGGTTTGTCCGGGTGGAGGTTGGTAGAGCGTCGATGTTTTCTTTGTATTGATTGTACGTCCAAACAGAGTTGCGGCTGGTTCAAAGTGTTTACAAATTTCTCTGGTGTCTTCAGTTCTAGTGTATGTGCACCGATAGCCTCTTATCTATGACGTAAACGCAGCAACATTTATATCGAATTATTTGCTTACGTGTGTTGATGTGTTATGCTTTCTTGGGGGCCTTTTTCCTACCCGAATAACGTCAGAAATGAACAACTCCACACGCGCCATTGTGTGGACCGTCTTTTTGTGAAGAACCAAAAACTGTAATAATGACATTTGGCAGCATTGGTTAGTTTCTTTCACGGAGATGTGAGCCAGTGTGTGGCTTCTACGGTTGATTCCAAGCGGTGGGTTTGCAATGTGTGCTACGTGTGATAACGTTATGGATCCTCGTGGTGTGTTGATGATCTGTGCGCTGTCAGATAATGTTCTGCGTCGTATCTTACAATCTCATTACCCCAATGTTGTAGTTTGTAGTTTACGAGATTGGTGTCAAGCACAGAGTTTGTCTTTTAAAAGACACTCTTGAAACGTCTGTGAAATGGTGCAGCGTTGGGAGAATGCGTCATAATAATAATGTTAGTTCATTAATTTGTCAAAACACGGCGTTCCGTTCAACACTTTACGGTTAATGGCCAAACGCATTCGCATAGCCTGGATTTATATGCGCGAATGAGTTATTTTTTAATTAGTTGACATTCATTGGCATAGTCAAGCTTTCAGTGTGATTAATATTCGTTAATTACAGTTAAATTAAAAAGCTAGGTTAATAACAATTTTAATGCTTTCGAAAAACACGATAATAATGTTGCAAAAAGCGTACCACCACACATTATGCATTTTCCAATATAGGCTGTTATACGTGGTTGATATTTGCCTCGGATTGCACATGTTCAATTTTAAACAAACATCCACTACTTTTCAGAGTTCGGAAGCGTATTTCCGGATGTTTCTCGTGAATATTTGTTGAGACACAGCTCGAAGGTCGAACGAGGTAGTATTAGAAATTGTTAACAATAGCATATCATTCAAACCAAGTATAACTGGGATTCGTTTGTCTCAGCGATGGGGCGCGTACGCACTCATCGCGTCCCCAGCCTGCGTGTGGTCAGCCATGCCGTGCAGCGTGTTACGAGTGGTCACTCGGAGATCTTATGCAAATCTCCGTCGATTCGTGCGCACCGCGAAAAGTCACAGGTCACGTCGGTTGAGCCCGGGAATAATAATGACCGTCGAATGTCACCACTGATTGGCCGCGCGCGTGAGATGAGCTAACAACCGCGCTCGCTCGCGCCAGGCACGTGACGACGCACATAACGTCATAATACGACGAGATGTTCGTCCAGGCCGTTCGCCTGCTGCTATTTCTGTCGCCGCTATTATGCCAGAAATCTGCCCACACCGTCGTCTCGTTTCACGGGTCACGTGAGTCGACGGCGCTGTAGGTGGCGCGTGCGCGTGCATGATGAACGATTCAGAGACGTTAGACTGTACGGACTACGGGGACAGTGTCACCGTTTGACCGTTCGTCCGTTTATTTTGCTTCATGAAAACGGCGTTTTCTCACGGGATTGAAAACAATGCGAACGACGACGTTTGAGCTAAGCACAGACCCATCTATAGCGTTTGTAACTTACCTTTTTATTTATAAATCAGTAAAGTGTTGCACAATGTTCACAAAATACAATAAAATAACTATGTCCTTTTCGCGTAATTCATTAAATAAGTTGCAGTCCAGACAACTACGATATTATGAGTTTTTCCACGACTGATATATCACTTCGGCATGGCGTCGGATCGCTTCCTGTTTGTCCTAGAAGCGAGCCACTAATCAGCACGCAACCGACTGTCATCATCTGGAATCAATGAATGAGCAATCAACACTTGTCGCCCTCTCCTCTCTAGGCAGAAGAACGTGCTCGGGTCAAACACATACGTCGATGCGTGGGCTAGATAACGTGTGAAGATGGTGAACGGGTGACCTCATTGTTACTCGCGTATCAGCTCCGTTCGTCCGCTCTCTACGTCACACACTGCTCTCGCCAGATGGCGCGTCTGTTTCCGATTAGTCCGCCACAACAATCTCTGACGTATCGCGTCAATACTGGGAAGTGTGACCTTGGCGTGTAAATACACAGAGTCCGACACTAAAATCACTACATGCTACTATATCGGTACTCCCTTAGATGTTTCGATTGTGCCCTCGTTTTGGCGATCCGGGTCTGGGATGCAACTAGAGGGTTTAGGAGAGCCTCGGGTGGGTTTAAAAGGGTTCAAGGTGTGTGTAGTTCTTTTTTGTGACATTGAAGGTGTTTTGGCGAACATCAAAGACATTTTGGGAAACCCTCTAGGTGCAATGCTGGCGCGACTGTCAAAGGTGTTAGCAAATAGAGATATTTGGCCTTCAATGCTATCTTCTATTAATCAGCCCCTGTACTGTTGATAGCGTGTCTTTATTGCGGAGTAATATGTTAGTCTGCTGGAGTTAATTGTTTGACCATCACGTGATTACGCCTGGCGCTCAAAGAACTATATATTGATAGATAGCTGCTAACAACTGCACTTCAAACGGCAAGGCTAGTATTTATAAGTAGATATACAATGTTTGTAATTATTGTTGCATATTAAATCACACGCAAACGGTCAACATAACATCACATTTGACGGTGACCGGTGAAACTTAATTTGACCTAACGTGATGACATGTTGCCTGTTTAATCCAGCCAAAACTAATATTTGTATAATTGCGATACTCCCAATCCAGTGTATCCGGTTCCAATCACTTCGAATTGATCGTATACACGACTTCGTAACGCCTACACGAAACAGTTCCGTACTTACACATTTACCAGTGATGAAGTTGGGCTGATCCCTGAGAGATCGAATTCACCAGTTGGTGTTTACTGTCTAGTGTCTATCGACGGACATTCAACCCCGTATATAATAATTGTTATTATAATAAAGCTTTATTGCCATTTTAAATTGGAATGTAGTCTGGCGTTGACTCACATAGTGCCTATATATACAATAAAATGAAATATGACAAATAAATATATAATATACAGTGTACATAATAATATTATGTTCCTTAAAATAATAAAAAGACATTATTTTGATCTAATAAATAACATATCTCAGATATATTTTAAAATAATAGATTATCTATTTTAAAATAATTGTGTTAATCTGCTTAATATATATATATATATATATATATATATATATATATATATATATATATATATATATAATTATAATTATATTAAAAAATATAATTTTATGTTAGTAAACAAATAAATAAATATTATAAGAGGTCTAAAATGTCATTAAAAATTATATTTACAATTGACTTATATGTAAAATTGAATTATATGTAAAATTGAATTATATGTAAAATTGAAATATAATGAATTATATTGAATTATATTGAATTATATTGAATGCGTCCAAATGAAATAAAATATTAACAATTATATTAAAAATTATGTTTAAAATTATATTTATTAAATTATTAAGTTAAGCTAATGATGATTACCGACTGTTTTTCGGTGACATTTCAAGTATGATAACATAATGTATCTTACTAACATCATTATGCTCATCTACATTTTATTGACATATCATTTAACCATTTAAGATATCATCTTAATCACTGCATAACCAGCAAACACGATGTGTGGCTGGAAGTGCTACCTGTGAGAATGACGTCACACCCCCTAGCACGTGACCCCGCCACAGAGCAGCGCCCAGGCACCGTCTGTATAATTCGTCCAATTAGTTCGCCATCGGAAGCCTCAAGACAAGATCCTCTACGACGTCAAGTTGTTTCCGTAGAAACGCTGGCGACTGTCCAACGGTGACCAATTACGTCATCGTGACCCGTCACAAGGCGTCAATCGGCCAACGCGAGAAAGATGACAATGGGTTCTGATTAAGCTGCGATGCAGAGACAGCGCTATGTGTAACATCCAAGAATAGTCGGCGCGTTGTTAAATCGATGCTATGATATCAAACCGCTATGACGCTTCTTTGTTTACGATGAATCAACGTTACGGCATTTCGGGGACACTCATAGCGACACTATGACGTCACCTCGCTGAAGTGACGTTGTTTCGTTCTTTTTCTCCCTCGTAAGATGTAATCTTAATCACTCCATAACATTTTCATTTCCGTCGTCTTCCTGTCGATGCTGTTGACAGTTTTTCGCGGGTGCGCCGATATAACTTGCTGGGGGGAGGCTCAACTATATACTCACCTCGCGAAATGTCATCGTCGCATCAATTGACACGCCTTAATCAAGTCATAGTCTAATGACATGAATCAACCTACAATTGTTTTGTTCACATTTAGAATGAAAATCTAGACATAACTGATGCGCTACTCCTCGACTCGAATGTTGCGGTCCTGTTATGGGGTTCATTTGCTATTCTGAGACAAGGAGTACGCAGTGATATTGATTGTTTGTCGCCTAATCAAAGGCTAACTTATAATTACTGGGCATGTTATGCTCTAATTCCTCGCTTAGGCTGTCTTCATAATGTACGGACGAACTTGACCATCAAACATCACATGTTTGTTCAACTGTTCACGAGGTCTGTGCAACAAATCAATACTGACCCACTTATCGATACACCCATGACGTCACGTTGGCGACAACAGGAAAAGACGCCATGGAGATTCCGACAGGAAGTCAGACGCTGCCATTTATAGCGCAGTCGCTATCTATAGAACAATGCGCATCCTCGAATATTCTGACACGACGTAATCACGCAATGGTGTCTACGAATAATTATACCAGTGTGTGCGGGCCGCGGCCTTCGTGGAACTAATTAACGGCCGAACAGATCCAGCTCATTATTGCCTCGGTCAGAAAGCTAAGGCGAAAGGCTGACATTGCGTCAGTAGCAGTCTGTCGTCTTAGATCCCCTGTTAAGCAGAAGTACGCTTCTCATTTGGGATATCTTGTTTGTTCATAAATGACACATTTATTATTTTCGAAAAGTGGTCGGTATCCTGTTCCATAATGTTAGCCTATTAGTGAAGCGAAAGAATACATAAAAATTGGGTAGTGAAGTAATTGCTAAGAATATATATATATATATATATATATATATATATTATATATATATATATATATAATATATAAAATATATATATATATATATATATATATATATATATATATATTCATAAATATACAATATTTACATACTACTACATACATTCATACACACACGCCCACGCACGCACGCACGCACGCACGCACGCACGCACGCACGCACGCACGCACGCACGCACGCACGCACGCACGCACGCACGCACGCACGCACGCACGCACACACACACACACACACACACACACACACACACACACACACACACACACGATGTATACGATATTTCATTAACTGTATAGTAATATCTACACGTCACCAGTTTGACATTACAGAACAAGTTAACGGCGTATTCAAACTTCTGCAGTTCTAAGAACTGCAGACGTCTTAGTTGGGTTCCTACACCCGAGTTCTCGACAACAACGGGGTCCCGACTATTGCTGGCAACAGCTCGTTAGGAATGAGTCTTGCAGGCTGCCAGTGTAAACGAAGCGACACGTGTAGTCTACACGTCCTGTCAGGCGCATACAGCTGTGTACCTCTTTGGTTTCACGGTTAATGCATGCCGCGTTGGTGGCACCGCGTCTGACGTTGGCACGCACGTCTTTGAACTTCCGTCTAGGTGAGGAAGACGCTCCTGTGGCCTGTTTCTGCCGACGTGTGGCGACGTATCTAGTCTAATGTACAGAACATCGACCAGTGGCCGCGAGTCGCTGTTATGTAACAGAAACAATGGCTCAGGTATGGTGAAATTGAGGGGAAAATACAACATCAGACTGGCGGACAATTGACAGATACTAGACGGACAATGGAGAGAGATGACAGCATGTGGAGTGTCAACAGACGGACAACGGAAGGTCAACAGATGCACAACGGAAAGACAATATGCAACGGAAAGACGACAGAAGGACAATGAACGAACAACAGACGGACAACAGACGGACAACAGACGGACAACATCTATGGTGACGTTGACAACAAACATACAAACAACGACCTCCACTTGGTAGTTGGTACACGTCCTGGAACAGTTAACAACGACCTCCACTTGGTACACGTCCTGGAACAGTTAACAACGATCTCCACTTGGTACACGTCCTGGAACAGTTAACAACGACCTCCACTTGGTACACGTCCTGGAACAGTTAACAACGACCTCCACTTGGTACACGTCCTGGAACAGTTAACAACGATCTCCACTTGGTACACGTCCTGGAACAGTTAACAACGATCTCCACTTGGTACACGTCCTGAACAGAACAAGACCTCCACTGAACGTCCAACAGTTACCAATCTCCACTTGGTACAGTCCTGGAACAGTTAACAACATCTCCACTTGGTACAGTCCTGGAACAGTTAACAACGACTCCACTTGGTACACGTCCTGGAACAGTTAACAACGACCTCCACTTGGTACACGTCCTGGAACAGTTAACAACGACCTCCACTTGGTACACGTCCTGGAACAGTTAACAACGATCTCCACTTGGTACACGTCCTGGAACAGTTAACAACAATCTCCACTTGGTACAGTCCTGGAACAGTTAACAACAATCTCCACTTGGTACACGTCCTGGAACGTTAACAACATCTCCACTTGGTACACGTCCTGGAACAGTTAACAACGACCTCCACTTGTACACGTCCTGGAACAGTTAACAACGATCTCCACTTGGTACACGTCCTGGAACAGTTAACAACGATCTCCACTTGGTACACGTCCTGGAACAGTTAACAACGATCTCCACTTAGTACACGTCCTGGAACAGTTAACAACAATCTCCACTTGGTACACGTCCTGGAACAGTTAACAACGACCTCCACTTGGTACACGTCCTGGAACAGTTAACAACGATCTCCACTTGGTACACGTCCTGGAACAGTTAACAACGACCTCCACTTGGTACACGTCCTGGAACAGTTAACAACGATCTCCACTTGGTACACGTCCTGGAACAGTTAACAACAACTCCACTTGGTACACGTCCTGGAACAGTTAACAACGATCTCCACTTGGTACACGTCCTGGAACAGTTAACAACAATCTCCACTTGGTACACGTCCTGGAACAGTTAACAACAATCTCCACTTGGTACACGTCCTGGAACAGTTAACAACGACCTCCACTTGGTACACGTCCTGGAACAGTTAACAACGATCTCCACTTGGTACACGTCCTGGAACAGTTAACAACGATCTCCACTTGGTACACGTCCTGGAACAGTTAACAACAATCTCCACTTGGTACACGTCCTGGAACAGTTAACAACGACCTCCACTTGGTACACGTCCTGGAACAGTTAACAACGACCTCCACTTGGTACACGTCCTGGAACAGTTAACAACGATCTCCACTTGGTACACGTCCTGGAACAGTTAACAACGATCTCCACTTGGTACACGTCCTGGAACAGTTAACAACGATCTCCACTTGGTACACGTCCTGGAACAGTTAACAACGACCTCCACTTGGTACACGTCCTGGAACAGTTAACAACGACCTCCACTTGGTACACGTCCTGGAACAGTTAACAACAGTCGTCACGTTATTGCGCGGACAACACATCAGAATTGTGCGTTGTCTCGGAGCAGGAAGTGAGTTGTGGTGACGTCATGTCGGTGAAGCGGCCATGATTTCTATCATCAGTGTTGCGTTTTTGTTCTGTTTCCTTCTGTTTGTCCACCTTTCCTCATGCGCCTCGAGCACGGGTACACATCGAGCGCCCGTGCATGTGCATACCTGTGACTGGTTACAAGCCGACATGCTTCTTGTCCAGTGTTGTTGTTCGTTTGCGGGTCAACGTGCTGCAAATCTCCAGGTCAGTCGTTGGTCAGCATTTTTCTTGATATTGCCGAACTTCCAATGAAAACAAAATTCCGATCGGTCAGGGGCAAGCGCGGTTGGACATCATCCCGGAGATGTCCAGATTGATTAGGCTCACTAGACGTATAGGAAAGATCACAGAACGAAGTCAAAACCACCCGAACACACACCAGGACCTCTTATGCCGCTAGTTGCCTGTCAGGACCAACAGCTGCCGACATCAGTAACTGTTTCACGCGCCTGCCGAGTTGGTGTCGTCGCAGGTTAACTCGGGCCATGTTGTCTTACGTTCACAAGTTTCTCTCTCCAGCGGCGAAGTTTCCAGGCCACGGTGCAGAATGCGGCATTAATAAATGAGAGAGGGGGAGGGACAGGGGGAGAGAGGGAGAGAGGGCGAGAGGGCGAGAGGGAGAGAGGGAGAGAGGGGGAGAGGGGAGAGAGGGAGAGAGGGAGAGAGGAGAGAGGGAGAGAGGGAGAGAGGGAGAGAGGGAGAGAGAGGAGAGAGAGGGAGAGAGAGGGAGAGAGAGGAGAGAGAGGAGAGAGAGAGAGGAGAGAGAGGGAGAGAGAGGGAGAGAGGAGAGAGGAGAGAGGGAGAGAGAGGGAGAGAGGAGAGGAGAGAGGGGAGAGGGGAGAGGGAGAGGGAGAGGGGAGAGGGGAGAGAGAGGGAGAGAGAGGGAGAGAGAGGGAGAGGGAGGGGAGAGGGAGGCGGAGGCGGAGGCGGAGGCGGAGGCGGAGGCGGAGGCGGAGGCGGAGGCGGAGGCGGAGGCGGAGGCGGAGGCGGAGGCGGAGGCGGAGGCGGAGGCGGAGGCGGAGGCGGAGGCGGAGGCGGAGGCAGAGGCAGAGGCAGAGATCGCGACAGGCTGGACAAGTAAGACCCTCACACGGCCGCTCTATATATACAGCGGACAGGTTACAACTGATTCTGTATGGACTGCGATGTACATTACCAGACGTTCCACGTCAAAGACCGCGGCACGCCGTAACGAACAGCTCCTGCGACGGCTGCTAAACGTCGGTTGATTGAACAAGATGGCCGTCCGCGACTGCGCGACCACACGGTGCGCCCAGATGTTTTATCCGCAGACCAATGATTAATACTTTTTATTCCGTGTCTAAATCCGTCACTATACAGCTTTTTGATGTGGATTAATATCCGCAGAAACTAGGACCGCAGAGGCGTAGGCTGTACTAAAGGTAATTACTGGTTCAAAATATTGATAGATATTTTTGTCTCACTTTAAGACAGATACAAGGAATAGAGGATGCGACGAAATGTTAGTGAGAAAGCCGCGTAGCTAGGAATAAGGAACTATTAATGATTAATTTATCGGTTTATTCATATATCAAGGCTAACTATGTTTACACATGTTAATATATTCATATTGGGCCTAAACCTATCGTCTATAAAAAGTGTATTCAAAGCTATAGTATAAAACCACCTTTTTGATGACAATCGGTCTTGTCGATTGTAAGATATTTTCTTCTCGACCTTATTTCTACTCCTGTTTATTCTAAACGTTGGCGGGATATTACTTCGCCTAACCAAATCACATTCACGGCGTATAGTGGCGAAGCACACAAAAGTTCCTCTTTACCGAAGGACCCGGACGACGGTCTCGGTGAAACAACAGGTGTTTACGGAATGTACATAA
>JAODUO010000099.1:327500-357500 GCA_025642075.2 Ridgeia piscesae | reverse complement strand
CGCGCGCACATGCCGACATACCTCAGGTGTGTCCGGCACGTTGTCCAGCCGTCCGTCCCACCCGTTGGCCAGCAATACCTGGGTGTTGTTATCTGGCGGGACGGACCTAGAGCCGTGTCTCTGTTGTGTGTCTTTTCGGCGATCTACTAGGCCGTATATCCGTGTCTGCGTCTGCGTCTGCGTCTGCGTCTGCGTCTGCGTCTGCGTCTGCGTCTGCGTCTGCGTCTGCGTCTGCGTCTGCGTCTGCGTCTGCGTCTGCGTCTGCGTCTGCGTCTGCGTCTGCGTCTGCGTCTGCGTCTGCGTCTGCGTCGCGTCTGCGTCTGCGTCTGCGTCTGCGTCTGCGTTCTGCGTCTGCGTCTGCGTCTGCGTCTGCGTCTGCGTCTGCGTCTGCGTCTGCGTCTGCGTCTGCGTCTGCGTCTGCGTCTGCGTCTGCGTCTGCGTCTAAATCAAAGTATATATATAATATATATATATATATATATATATATATATATATATATATATATATATATATATATATATATCTGCCCGTGAGATCCAACGTCACGTGACACCGAGGCCGATCCTTGTCCTTTGTTTTCCTCCCTCCATCTCTGCAATGTCGTCTTCATTCCCAGTCTCTCTCGGTCTCGCTGTCTACACCCTCTCAACCTCTCAATACAACACAACCGTTCTTCCAACGGATCTCTCATCTCCACCGTCGTCATCGTTCACTTCCACTGTGACCTCTAACTGCATCTCCTCCTCGTGTTAACCACCCACGAACTTCCCATTGTTCCGTCAGCGTATTATAAATACACAGGAAAGAATAGCCAAAGGTTGTGGTTGCGGCTGTATAAAACAAAGCTCGACAATTAGCTATTCCTGGCCGTCTTTCTCATTCAGAGACAGTTCTAGATCTCGTGTCCGCCTTGTCACGGCCAATCAGTGTCGTTTTCTTCACTTACACCATTCACCCGCGGCAGCCGGAACTATTTACAGACCCGATGCGTCTGATAATAACGCCGCCACCGCTGATAAAAGCCTTCTTTCTATTGTTAGACACGGTCCGTGACCGCACAGAATGCCTGAGTTGATCTGCCGGTCGAGGTCGTTCAAGTCAACAGGCTCGAATTAGTGACGCGCGCGCGTCACGGGTTATAAATGGCGAATGCACCCGTTCGAGTTTCTTATGTTTCCATTTCTGTGCGAAAATCGATAATTACATTAATCCGAGATGATTCGACAGATACGCAATCAGTGGTCACTGTGCGTTTTTACCTGTTTCTTGGTAGTCGCCTCGCTACTTACGTCGTACCACGAGCCGGGCCTATCAGCGCCAAGTCACGCTCGCTATTCTTGACGTACGTTTGATATAGACAACATGTCAGATGGGTCTTAGTTAGCTATGAAATGCGTCTAAAAGAATGTGGTTTGACAACACTAGAGACCAGAAGATTGAGAGGAGATCAGATAGCAGTGTCTAATATTAGAACATTCTCATTTTCACAAATGACTGTAAATGATTGGAATAGATTGTATGTTGATACTGTGGGTGTTGGCGTGAATATGTTTAAAAATAAAATCGACATATACCTCAGAAGGGCGGGATACACTTAGATAGATAAACAAGTGAGCTTCCTTGTCTACAGAGATGATTTTCTAGGCGGCAATCTTGTTCAATGTTGTTTGGTTTCCTTTTTTCCGAATTATCCCGCTCTTTTTCAAACATTGTAACAAGCTATTAGGAACCAACGTCTATTGGTCAACGTCTGTTGTTGGTAGCAAGCCAAATTGAAACTCGCGAGATTTCACATGTAAAATATCGCGAGATTAAATCAGTTAGTATTGAGTAAGGGTTGACGTTGATGACGTCACACTGGCAATGTCACGCGTTCACAGTTACCGTGACAGAGAAGATACTATATAATTTAAAGATACTATACATCTACATAAAACTGTCACAGTATTCACGTGATTCACATCGTTGTGTTATGATTCAACTCTCCCCATGCCACAATAAGTCAAATGTTGCAACACGCGTGTATTTTCTAACTACAATTTACGTTGTCATCAAGCCTGCCGTGACTCAGAGCCTTTGTTGATTAAGCGTACAACGGCAGCCGCCGACGGCGAAAGGTCACCGCCGCACGCGAACTTGGCAGCCCAGTCGAATGTTTACCGACTTCTATGTTGGTTAGAATAATGATAATAAATTTAATTTACATTGGTCTCCAGAGAATATCTCTGTTCAATAGTCATCTTTAAAACAATAAAAATTATGTACACACAATTTTTTTTTTTTATATCACTGTGACTATGACTTTTGTCTAAAAATATAAATAAATTAAGTGAGACTAAGATAGCAACAATTTTAAACCAAATAACTAAAAACGTAATTTCTTTACAAATTCATATTCATAATAACATGTTATTAAAATATATTTATTAAAAATCATATAGCAGTATAAATAACTAGAAATTAAAACCAGATTTGATATGGTGAGTGTTGAAATGTTAGGGCACGATTTAAATATGTTCTGGCACTTGTCCGTAAATTGAGTGTTGAAATGTTAGGGCACGATTTAAATATGTTCTGGCACATGTCCGTAAATTGTACACCTCGATATATGTCGCCACGAGGCAATGTCTAGCGACTGCTGTCGCCTGCCAACATTGTCCACGTCGGAATGTGTGGTACAGGTGTTGTGTATGTCGTTCATCACGCATTGTCTTCTCGCGTGTGTCAGGTCTGTACAACGAAAAGAAGGACGTGCCTGTGTTATACAGACAAGTGTTATTTCTGGTACACGCGGACGTAAGATTGTCGGCTCGTTGCAACTACAGCGTTTTCGTATCGAGACAACGCAAGTAAGTTGAATTATTCCACGATACGTAATCCAAATTTAGCATTTCATTAGGCAATCGCGCGAACCACCTGTTCGGTATATAGAGTAACATCTCTATTTGGAAGCCGAGCGTAATTTGTAAACCGGTCCTCACGTTACTCGCGTTGAAGACGGTCGTGTGTCTTACCTGGATGTTAATTAATTTTCACCCCACTGAGAGATTTATGTTGTTGTTTATTATTCAGTGGTTAAGCTCCGGCCCGGGATCACGAATGATAATAATGATGATGAACCATTATCATAGGAGGAATCATTCGTCGACTGATGTAACGGCATTGACTTACAGGTGAGACACACTGCCAGAAGCGATCAGTCGTTAATTGTTAATTAATTACCACACATCAGATTTCCGAGGAACGTCCTCACGGTTCTTCACCCACCAGTAGCGATTTACTCTCACCGTATTTACATTTGCACCGTTGTTTACATTTGCACCGTTGTTTACATTTTCTCCGCCGACTGTTGGCGCTAAACATAGTTCAGCCCCAACGAATGTCAACAATTTACGAAACAATCCCGCCTGATTGTCGGATTGGTAGTCTACACCGAACACGGCGCACGATACGTCTTTATACGAGCCACTAAGACTGCACAGGTGTAGCATATTATATGCACACACCTAAGCTGACCTTTGGCGCGAAACGGTGGCCGTGTCCATATGTGTTAAATCAGGGTTTCTGAGATCATCCGCGGCGGAGTTTTTTTTAGAGACGCACTTAACGGCTTCTGCTGCAACATATGCACCTGAAACAAATGGCGCATTCTGTCCTATTATTGGGTCGACGTTTCCTTACCGTATTCCCAGAATGGAACATGTTTGATTAGCGCCGACATGTGAGTTAGCCGTTCTCGACCAAAGGCAGGTACAGTAATAGCTTGAGGAATAAAAGAATTGTGGGTTGTACATTCTACGCAAGGGTGATCGAAAAGGTATAACATGCTGAACGTGTCGGCAACAAATGGTCGTTAGCGAAGAGACGGACGGACGGACGGACGGACGGACGGACGGACGGACGGACGGACGGACGGGCGGACGGACGGGCGGGCGGGCGGGCGGGCGGGCGGGCGGGCGGGCGGGCGGGCGGGCGGGCGGGCGGGCGGGCGGGCGGGGGGGCGGGGGGGGGGGCGGGCGGGCGGGCGGGCGGCGGGCAGGAAGGGGACACGGCGGAGGACGGACGGACGGACGACGGACGGACGGACAAGGCGACGACGGACGGACGGACGGACGGACGGACGGACGGACGGACGGACGGACGGACGGACGGACGGACGGACGGACGGACGGACGGACGGACGGACGGACGGACGGACGGACGGACGGACGGACGGACGGACGGACGGACGGACGGACGGACGACGGACGGACGGACGGACGGACGGACGGACGGACGGACGGACGGACGGACGGACGGACGGACGGACGACGGACGGACGGACGGACGGACGGACGGACGGACGAGACGGACGGACGGACGGACGGACGGACGGACGGACGGACGGACGGACGGACGGACGAGACGGACGGACGGACGGACGGACGGACGGACGGACGGACGGACGGACGGACGGACGGACGAGACGGACGGACGAGACGGACGGACGGACGACGGACGGACGACGGACGGACGGACGGACGGACGGACGACGGACGGACGGACGGACGGACGGACGGACGGACGGACGGACGGACGGACGGACGGACGGACGGACGGACGGACGGACGGACGGACGGACGGACGGACGGACGGACGGACGGACGGACGGACGGACGGACGGACGGACGGACGGACGGACGGACGGACGGACGGACGGACGGACGGACGGACGGACGGACGGACGGACGGACGGACGGACGGACGGACGGACGGACGGACGGACTGGGAGCAGATTAATGAAATCATAACTATTGGCATTTTATTTACAGGTTAATAATAAAAAAAACATTGACAAAAGATAACATTGGCGAGAGGAATGGAGGGAGCTGGTTGCCAGGTCATCTGTGGCGCCCCAACGGTCCACTAAGACTACGGGATAGGTGAAGGTGAAGGAACGTTGTCAACAAGAATGAATTAAACATGATCGGTCCCTGGGAAAAGGCGTATATATAGAATTATGTCAACACGAGCAGCCAAGTGCAGCGTTAGTGCATAATGTCTGTAGTGTTAGTGCACCACGTTCGTACACTCGTGATGAGTTATACCTGTAGACACTTCGGTAGTGGAACCATATTTCGTAGTAATCACTCACCGGTTAATACCAGTTCGCGGCTGACGTGGCTGCTCATACACGTGGTGCTGACACCGCGTTCTTTCGTCGCATCTTTTTGCGGCGGTATCGAATATCTGCCACTCTGATCGCACTGCTACCCTCAGTGATCCCGGTGATATTTACGTTAGACTTGCGACTTCACCGTCTGGCGTTGTCTATCCCCGTCCATGTGCCCGGGTATCTCTCCTCTCTGCACGCAACGGGCATCGTATCAATGACGTCTGCCCGCAGGCGATGTCGGCGTCGTCGTTTGTAGTTCTACAGACGACGACGTTCGATGACGATATCACATTAGGTCGGATCATCTCAACTGGTGTCCTTTGATCGGTGAACCGTTAGTTCTCGTACAAACCGGACGATGTGTGGCTGTTGACGATCACATATCTTGTGCTCGAGCCTGGTGTGTATTTAACGTGGCGGGGTCTGGGCTAATATTGGGTGAAGTAATTTCGTCGTGCACTCGTCGACTGTTGTCCGCGTGTCCAGTGATGCGCGGTCCGGCGTCAGACCGTCCGTCGTGTGGGCGAGTGACGTCGTTGACAACTCGTCGGCTGGACCGGTGACTCGTACCGACGACGTCTGTCATGTTCTCACGCTCATTCTGTGTTTCTTTGCTGCTTTTAAGAGAGTGGTAAGTCAGTAGTGTGCCGGAAAGGGAAAGAGAAAGAAAAAGAATAAGAAAACAGGCATGCATGCATACAGGCATTCGTGTAGGCAGGCAGGCAAGCAGGCAGGAAGGCAGGAAGGCAGGAAGGCAGGACAGGCAGGCAGGCAGGCAGGCAGGCAGGCAGGCAGGCAGGCAGGCAGGCAGGCAGGCAGGCAGGCAGGCAGGCAGGCAGGCAGGCAGGCAGGCAGGCAGGCAGGCAGGCAGGCAGGCAGGCAGGCAGGCAGGCAGGCAGGCAGGCAGGCAGGCAGGCAGGCAGGCAGGTAGGCAGGCAGGCAGGCAGGCAGGCAGGCAGGCAAAAGGCAGGCAGGCAGGCAGGCGGTCAGGCAAAAGGCAGGCAAAAGGCAAAAGGCGAAAGGCCTACAAACACACACACACACACACACAATGACAGACAAACAGACATACAGAGAGACAAAGATAGAAACACAGACAGATTACACCAGTGAGGTCTAAAACATTCTGCCGAGAGCGAGTATCGACTACGATTTCCTCTCAACATATCACGCTGTCAACGTGATATGTTGTCAACACGAGTCGTGATACATCAGACGGCGGCCTACATTTTGTTCGGCTACTGCTTCTGATTATACGACGACGAGACGATGCCAAACAGCCCAGAGTATAGGTCAGAGCCACCTTGGCTGTCAAACCGAATGACGGACGGCAGTCATTAGTCAAATGTACTGAATCCGCCCGACTCTCTCCAGCAAGCGGCCTCCCTGGCAAGCTGCGGCAAGACATGTGTCGTCATTTCAGCCGATTTTTATTAAAAACATACTTGTCAACTGTGACGTATTAGCAGTACGGCCGTCACCAGTACTAATAAATCAAGCCCGGCACGTGCACGTACATTCACGAGTGACACAGATACGTGCTAGTTACTTCACCCGTGTTGCTGGTAATTATGATATTAAAATTCGTTGCAATTCATTTGTTATAACTGCATCTGCAATGTAAAGCAGCATTTATAATAATAGTAATAATAATACTAATAACATTTTATATTATTGCACCTTAAAATGGCACTGGTACAACTCTTAAATATACAGTAATATTCGTAATAATAATCTAGGCATCATCATCGTATAACATTTTACATCTCTTAATTCCATTTCCAATGTCAATAATTTCCGATTGGTGTAATTATTTTTCTTTCAACGTACGTGTACGGCGCGTGTGATATTTCCAAACGTAATACGGTGTCGTTTTTTTTTTTTGACGGATTAACCCCCGCCGAACACGTTGTCTTCCATGGTGTCGGATGAAATGTGTTTGACGGATGTTTCTTCCACGAGCCCGTTGACTTCCAGGACAAGAGTTTGTTGGTTTCTGTGTCTTCCGCGACCTGATAGAGTCAGATAGTATAGACACACATGGAACGAGCAGTGTAGTTCCTCGTAGCCGATTGTATAAATTATAGTTGGAGCATTAGCGCAGTGATCTTATACAGACTGTGCCAACGTATGTCCTTGTACAAGTAAAACAATCGGGACTCGTAAGCCGTGATGTCAACGGTTACTTGCACTGACACCTGCATGTCTCCGAGAACAAGACTTAACATCATTGTTTCGTCGCAAGTATTGATGAAAGGTCTCGCAGAAGAGACATCATCGAGAAGACTTGTCTGGCTGCCACGACGACAGACAGAAACCAATAGAAACAGTTCACCTTGTCACCGCGTTAGGTGGATGCCGTAAGCAAGTACGTAAATATGTAATCACAATACACAAACAACAGTTTGAATATCAATCACTTCAGTTCATATGTGTTTAACTAGTACACAAATGGCCAATTGCATTAAACACCACGTGTTTTGCAGCAATTCATGTTAACATCTTCATCTTCCTTTCCAATTGATAAATACGCCCGAAGTTACATTTCGATAAGAAATAGTATCGAGAGGAAATGAGCTAACTGTGACAGCTGAACCTCTCAGGGGTAAACATTCATACAGACAAACGATTTTGTAGGATTACCGCAGAAATATTAGTCAATACGGCAGCTTTGCGGTGTGATATCTGCTCGTGTTTACGTACTCGCTTACCGCTAGAGAGCGTATTAACAAAAACAGATTTCGCTCTATCGACTTACGCTTAGATAGATGTCACGTGTTGGCGGCGTGACAACAAACAACAGCCATCGAAATCAACAATACTGAGGCGTGATTTTACCGGAAGTAGGGCAGGTATTTCCTGTCATGTCCGCTACATCCTTTACCAGGCGAACTCTGTGACGTAGTTGATACAGTCATCGATGTCTGGATGGTGTGCCAATTTTTGTCCGTTCTAAAAGGGCACGGCTTGTTGTTAGACAGGTAGAACCTATATTGTTCACCTGTAAAGTTTCGAAATCCAACTTGAACGGGTGTGTGGGTAGACGACTGGACGAGGGTAATGGGTTAAAACGTTTGTCTTGTATCACAGCTGCCAATCACAAGTGGCATAAACCTTGCAACACAAGTGGCATACACATGTAATACGTGTATACGAAATCACCAATGTCAGTGGTTTACCACGCATTCTCCTTGGGCGATCGCGCTGCAAACTGGGATACACCAACGAGATCTCGCGTGACTTCCGTTTTGTAAATGTTCGGTAAATGTTCACGAGAGTCAGTCGCTTTTATGACGTATTTTTAATTTAGTTATTTATTAGCCGGGTAATTTGACAAATGTAAACAATAGTCAATGATACAAAACTGCGTTTTGCTAAACGCACATGATAATAAGCCTGATGGCTGCCGCTTGTTAAGGACATTTACTAAACTTTTGGAACTGGCGTTTCTGTTGTGTGCTGTTTTAACACATCATTTGCATTCTTTCCCAACCGACTGGTTGGTCGGTCTCTCATTAGTCGTAGCCAACAACAGTCTGTCTCATTATATCACCAGGAACGGTCGCTATGTCTCTAGTGGCATTCCACGATACTGTGTCTGCCGGACGCCGTCTCTCTTTGTGTTCCCTTTAAGCCCACGCTTTTGGCCCAAGAGACGGCGAAATATTTTCCTCTGCTCGCTTTACACGCAATGTCTTCGCCATATATCTCCATGGATGCGTAATCAAACTCGTTATTAGTCCGAGAACATTAGGTCAACACGCAAATAAAACATATTAAGGCGACGCTCTTGGGAATGTGCTAGCGTGTCTAGTGAAACTGCAGATCGAAAATCGCTTTGACCACAAATTTAATCATCTCTTAACTGCTAGTGAGCAATCTTGTTTCGGTGGATCAGTTTGTTCTTAATCATTTTTGGGGTAGAGGGACATAATTTATTTTAGAGATTGTATGTGTGTGTGTGTGTGTGTGTGTGTGTTGTGTGTGTGTGTGTGTGTGTGTGTGTGTGTGTGTGTGTGTGTGTGTGTGTGGTGTGTGTGTGTGTGTGTGAGTGTGTGTGTGTGTGCGTGTGTGTGTGTGTGTGCGTGTGTGTTTGTACTGTACCAGTTTATATATATATACACAGGCGCACGCACACACACACGCACACACACACGCACACGCACACGCACACGCACACGCACACGCACACGCACACGCACACGCACACGCACACGCACACCACAACACCACACCACACACACACACACACACAACACACACACACACACACACACACACACACACACACACACACACACACACACACACACACACTCATCTAGCTTCTTGTGACGAAAAACAAAACATTCGGAAACGAAAATACCCGATGCATTGATCAATGTGGCATTTTGGACCATTTCGCTGGACAAGTCCTGCTTAATGCATGTTATTTCTGGACCGAGCAGTAATGTACACACTCATACAAGTGCCGGTGTCTTAGTCACTGTGACAACAAACGCGGGCGGAGGCCGCATGCACTTGATGCTTCGAACGCAGTCAACTATTAATTACCGGTCGTAAATGTTACTATTTGCGTCCCATCGCGACAACATATTAGTGCGTTTCTGGGCCAATAAACACGGGCTCATTTACTTAGAAACAAACCGCTTCATAAACTATTTATCGAGTCCCACTCGAGCTTCGTATCACGGCAGGTTCACTAGGCGGGCGTGATTCCAGGAAATAGAAAGAAACAGAATACAGCGGCGAGGGCGGAGAGGGGGTCACAGTACTGGACCCTCTTGGGGACACTCGTAACGTCGACCTGTGTCTAATCCGTGTCGGTGCGTGCGTGCGTGTGTGCGTGCGCGCGTGTGCGTGTGCGTGTGCGTGTGCGTGCGCGTGCGCGTGCGCGTGCGTCGCGCGTACATGCATGTGCTTGATTACGTGCGTGAGTGCGCGTGCGTGATTGTGCGTGCATAGTCTTCCCACCAGCTGACAACTTGTTAGTCGATTCACGGATGAGTAAACTGAACATCAAACTAATTGCCGCTGTAAACATCATGTTAAACACACAACGTATGATGGTTTTATCTCCACTTGACGCGGTTGCAGCTATTTCTTATATCAGTTCCTGGGATCATCAGACAGACCTCAACAATGGTCCTCTGTTTCCCGCCCTCATACCAGACCTCGTTTCACTAATGTCCTTTTGGCGGACAGGATAGACGAGACATATTTGCACACACCTACACGGGACAACACACCTTGTGTGTAGCCCAAACTAACGCGGCCACCGAGTCTATCTCACTGTCCGCCTTCCACCAGATCCTTGGCCTACCAACACTAACGAGCGGGATCCTCCCAGTGGCGTCTGTCCCGTAGATCAGAATCAGAGCAGTAGGCGACTGACCGCGTTCTCACACTCTGGTGGGCGACTTGACTCACCCGTCTCTCGGGTTCTGCCTGCACCGAGTCCCCTAGCCCATTCCTCCCGGCATAAGGTGTTCATTGTTCCTCTTGTACCGCGAGGAGGTTGCACAAGAGAGGTGGGTACGGAGGCCCACTCACCCGCCGTGGGGACGTCTGCCAACGCTCATGGTTTCGTCTGCACTCGCCCTACCCGAGTTCTCACCAAACTGGATGTAATTGCATAAACAAAATTGAAACATATTTATAGTGTGTGTGTGTTCTGTGTCGTCACGTTCTATACGAATTTCTTCTTCGTTGTTTCATCTTCTTTGTTTCTTCGTTTTTGTTTCTTCTTCTTTGTTACTTCGTTTTTGTTTCTTCTTCTTTGTTTCTTCGTTTTTGTTTCTTCTTCTTTGTTACTTCGTTTTTGTTTCTTCTTCTTTGTTTCTTCGTTTTTGTTTCTTCTTCTTTGTTACTTCGTTCTTGTTTCTTCTTCTTTATTACTTCCTATTCCTCGTATAATTACACAATACAATCACATTTTATTATCTCAAAAGGGAAATAATTGTAGCATTAATAAAAATACATAAATAAAATAATAAAACAACATATAAATTATTACTAAAACAGTATTTCAACCTTAATCATGATAAAATATAATAAAATAAAAAGCACAATTTCTATAATAATAATTATACTACTACTACTACTACTACTACTACTACTACTACTACTACTACTACTACTACCACTACTACTACTACTACTACTACTACTACTACTACTACTACTACTACTACTACTACTGAAAACTACTCAATCAATAACCACGTTACCTCATTTACAACAAGTAAAACATGTGAATTGTTATTGGAACTCTTTTTGTTAGAACAATGTCCGTAAGGCATTATTTATCAGGAACATAACGTTAAACGTACAACGTATGACGTTTTAACGTGGCACACCTATTAGCGCAGCGTGCAAAGCTCCGACTGTGAGCACCTGCTTTAACTATCGGTCCGCTCGTCGCTCGAGTAGAAGACTGTCGCCGCGTCTTCTTGCGTTGATTCTAAGAGCGCGACGCCATGCAGCACTCGGGCCAAACGTCATGATGGACGAGCGTGCGGCGCTGGCCGACACGCGCGTTGCTAATGCGCTTTCTGCTCGTCGCCAGGCCCGGCCCGGCCCGGCCGTCGTGACGTCAGCACTGACGTCACTGCGCGCGCGACGGCCGCGTCGGTAGCGATCAATCGATTTCTGTCGTTGCTATGTTCCAGGAATAGCCCGGCGGTGACGCGGAGAGCGGGGAAGTGCGCGAGGCAGGGGAGGGTCGATAGACGACGGCCGCGGAGCCGTATATAAGCCGACACCGGCCGATTACCGATACATGCTGCCGGCACTCGGCGTCAACGGTCGTACGTGAACGATGCGGACCTAGACACAACACGACACAACACACGGCGTGATCGGACGCGGTGATATCATATTATCTGGACGTTATACGACAATATGGACGCTTTCGGTGTCTGCCAGGAAGCGTCGTAGGGTTGTGCGATATTCAAATCAAGCGGACATCGCGTTCACCTGTCAGGGTTGCCACCGTCAGGACCTGTGTTACGTTCGCGGTGACATCCGGACATATCGCGGCCGTGGACCGAGGCGATCTGGGGCCGACTGACAGACACGCTCCGATGCGGCCGCCACCAACACCGCTGAAGACGGGAGAGACGAGCGGGAGTCCGGAGGGGGAAAGGAAGATGAGAGGGAGCGGGAGAACGGGCACGTGCGGGCTGACGGCCGACTGCTCGCCCCGGAGTAGCGTCTCCAACAGCCTCGACCAGCAGGAGCTCGCCGACAACTACAGCATTCTACGGCAGCTCGGCAGTGGCACGTACGGCCGGGTCGTGCTCGCCCGGTGCCACCGCACGGGGGTCGAGGTGGCGCTCAAGGTACGTGACACGGTGGAATGAGGAATGATCTGTACACTTCCGGGTAGTGTGTATGTATGTATGTATGTGTGTGTGTGTGTGTGTGTGTGTGTGTGTGTGTGTGTGTGTGTGTGTGTGTGTGGTGTGTGTGTGTGTGTGTGTGTGTGTGTGTGTGTGTGTGTGTGTGTGTGTGTGTGTGTGTGTGTGTGTGTGTGTGTGTGTGTGTGTGTGTGTGTGTGTGTGTGTGTGTGTGTGTGTGTGTGTGTGTGTGTGTTTTTGTTGTGTTGTGTGTGTGTTGTTGTGTGTGTTCTGTGTGTGTGTGTGTGTGTGTGTGTGTGTGTGTGTGTGTGTGTGTGTGTGTGTGTGTGTGTGTGTGTGTGTTTTTGTATGTGTGTGTTGTGTGTGTGTGTGTGTGTGTGTGTGTGTGTGTGTGTGTGTGTGTGTGTGTGTGTGTGTGTGTGTGTGTGTGTGTGTGTGTGTGTGTGTGTGTGTGTGTGTGTGTGGGTTGTGTGTGTGTCTGTGTGTGTGTGTGTGTGTGTGTGTGTGTGCGTATGTATATATGGTACGTACGTACGTACGTACGTACGTATGTAAAATGTATGTATGGGCGTGTGTATGTATATATGTATGAATGTGTATGTATGTATGCGTGTGTGCGCGAGTGTGTATGCGTACGGCTGTTTGACTCTATTGTCGTTTTGGAGCACTTCACTATGTTAACTATAACTAATCTATCGCATCAATAATTTTATGTTAACTTACCCATCGGTTGTGCTTCTAAATTATGCATGTGAACGCGGACAGTTTAGTTTGACGATCTATTTCGTGAGTAGACGTGAACATATGTACTTTCGCGCTGGTTTTGTGCTGTATCCGATGCATACCCATATCATACATGATGCACATGCTTTGCTAGAATCACGTGATATCCGGAAGTTGCTTTTTGGCCAGAATCAACCTAGCTAACATAACACAGTGTACACTGCACACAGAGTCTACACAATTACGGAGATATCCATCAAATAATGTTTAGAGCAATATCAACTGTTATGATTAGCCGCCCGACATTTTGGTCCCGTCCCCAAACCTCGTCATAGAAATAAGTCAAATGATCGTCTCTAGGAATAAACAACGGCGGGCGTGATCGTTGGTAGCCGTATGAAAATATCGTCGTCTCAAAGATAGAAACCGCGAGGCCCATTGGCCGGAGACTGGCCTCATGTCCGCCTGTTGTTGTGTATAGCGAAGGTCAGCGCGATAAACAGGCCGGTATTACCAGACAGATGGCGTAGCCGGGGGAAATCGATCGGTCGTAGGTGAAGCGTAACTGCACGGACAATTCTAGGAAGACGCGACAGTATTGGCGACATAGAAGCCGCGGTCTCGACAGCGACTCGCGTTATTTCCACCATCTGTTCACATATGTAGCTTTAGTCTATATCGATTTCGACGGCGCTTACGTTTTGATGTGCGTCTGCGCGCGGTGATTTAGGCGGCGCTGGTGGAAGTTTTCGTCGTCTTCTCGCTCGTTTTCTTCCTGTTTCTTAGATTCCCTCTTGGATGTCTTTTTCTTCTGCTCTGTCTATTTATCTTATCTATCGTCGTCTTGGTCTCTTTCTCTCAACTGCCTCGGCTCTTTTTCCTTCGTCTTCTTGTCGTTTATCATCGTTGTCATCGTCTTCTTGTCGTTTATCATCGTTGTCATCGTCTTCTTGTCGTTTATCATCGTTGTCATCGTCTTCTTGTCGTTTATCATCGTTGTCATCGTCTTCTTGTCGTTTATCATCGTTGTCATCGTCTTCTTGTCGTTTATCATCGTTGTCATCGTCTTCTTGTCGTTTATCATCGTTGTCATCGTCTTCTTGTCGTTTATCATCGTTGTCATCGTCTTCTTGTTATTCTCTTTCGTCTTCCTTCTCCGAAGCCTTCGTCTTATAATATAAACAATGTTCCACGCAGAAACACGGACGGGAATGTTCCAGTCCTTTACAAATCACATCGTTTGCATAATACAAACAATAACCCTTCTATAAGGTACGTTTATTTAACGCGTTTCTCGCTGACGAATAACGGTACTTCTATAGATGACAGCCTTACACGCCGATATCATCCCTGACTGACCGCTGTCCGTCTTAATCTTATTCACAGGTGCTGCCGAAGGCGTCGACGAAACTGAAGGACTTCCTGCGCGAGTTCAACCTCAGCTACTACCTCTCACCTCACAGTGCCATCATCAACACGTACGACGTCGCCTTCGAGACCCTCACGTCGTACGTGTTCGCGCAAGAGCAGGCCCCGCTCGGCGACCTCTTCGAGGCGATCACGCCTCAGTCGGGGCTGACGGAGTCGGCGGCGAAGGCGGCACTCGCGCAGGTCGCGTCGGCCCTGGAGTTCATGCACAGCAAGGGGCTGGTGCACCGAGACGTGAAACCGGAGAACATCCTCGTGTTTGACGACGCGTGCGAGCGGGTGAAACTGATGGACTTCGGGATGACGAAGAAAACGGGGACAATGGTACGGAAGGTGAGCACGGGGATACCGTACACGCCCCCTGAGGTGTGCTCGGCGCTCAAGGGGGAGCAGTATGCGGTCGATACGGCGGCCGATGTGTGGGGTTTCGCCGTGCTCATATTCTGCGCGCTCACGGGGAACTTTCCGTGGGAGCTGGCGCATCAATCGGACACGTTCTACGGCGAGTTCTCGGCGTGGCAGCGACGCAAGGCGCTGCGCATGCCGTCGCAGTGGAAGATGTTCACGTCGCGCCTCATGAGGCTCTTCCGGCGCATGCTGGAGCCGCGCCCAGAGCGCCGCTGCTCCATCAAGGAGCTGTGCAAGTACACGGACGACGCGTGGCTGCTGCCGCGGAAAGACTCGCCGTCGACGGAAGACACGCCGCCTCGCCGCGTCGACCCGCACGACGATCTCGACTCGCTGCTCCGGAAGCACGGCATCGAGACGGAAGTGAGCCCGCACTGGCGGGAGCGACGAATCAGCGAGTGGATACTCGCCATGTGACTAGTCCGCCCCTGGTGTCGTTATCGCTGTGACGTCATCACGGCGGCGTCGTCCACTCATATCTATGCATTCGTCATCGGCGTCGCGCTGTTCGCCGCCGCTGTTGCATTCGTCGTCGTGGTTAGGCCGCTAGATGGCGTGTTATCGTGCGCGGAAGTGACACGATCGGACAGCTGACGAGTCGCGTCGTGTCATCCCCGGGGTGCGTGTGTGCGCGCGAGGACCGGGTCGTCTCCCCGGGGAAGGGCATGTTTTCGACAGGTCACATTTACCCACCTTTCGCCAAAACTGTTAATGTGCATAATTATGCTATATCGAAATACTATATTTTTGTTTTCGTGCAAAAACAGTTGAAAAATATATAATTTCGAGCGGTATATGTCATCAGCGATAAACGCTCTCTTCACCGCGCGTCTTTCGTCGCCAATCGTCCTGTTGCGATTGTCAATCTGTCACCGCCCGAGTCTCGCCTCGCGCGGGCCACAAGCGGGGACCCAGCCCCGGGCGGCAGACGAGCTGTGATTGTCGACCGCGCCTGTCGTCGAGGGTCTTATCGATTGACCGCGTCGACGCGACACTGCGTATGCAGTATTATGACGTCTTATGCAGTTTAACGTGACGTCATTACGCTACGTCTACGCACGGGTCGTTCGATGATGACTCGTTTCGAATGTCTCAATTTCCCGGGTCGATCTTTATGCCAGTTCTGTGAATATAATGCGTAGATTATGCCTTCCGGGCTTGCCTACTCCGAAGCACTGCCATTTGTGTATAAAACACAGAGAGCCATGTTGATTTTCGTGGAACTTACAATCAAATTATGCGCTTTCAAATGCAATAATGATCTATATTAGGCCTGCGCACTAAATTAGAGATGACATTTCAACAAGAAATTTGTATATAGATATTTTTTGCACAGACGGGACCATTCTAATAGCATATGACCGTGGGCATAGTCCAATGCATTTTATTCACTCTGATGGTAGTTTTCTTCGCCAGCTTAGACCGTTGCAAAGTGGCGTCATTTACTGCTGCAATGTGGCGTCTTAGACCATTGCAGTGTGGCGTATTTAACTGCTACAATGTGGCATCTGTGACCGCTGCAATGTGGCGTCGTAGACCGCTGCAATGTGGCGTCATTGACCGCTACATTGTGGCATCTTTGACCGCTACAATGTTGCATCTTTGACCGCTACAATCTGGCACATTTGACCGCTGTAATATGACGTCTTTGACATCTACAGTAAAGCAACATGGACAAGATATACCACTAACAATTCGTCGCAAATCAGCGTAATGGCTGCTTTGTTGACGACCTGTCTACGTCATACACTACGTCACGGCAATACAATCGTGCGGGCGACAGATGCGCAATGTCGCAGGTGACTGTCTATAAATGTAAAATTGTAAATATGAATGACAATTCAAAGGCGCTGGGGGTGGGGGTGGAGCGAACCCCCCTGGCGTCTGCCCGCCACACGTGACCAGGGAAACTCACGAACTGAAAGTGGTGGGTGGCAAATGAACATATCGGAACACTTTCATGTTGTTGTTGAACTTTCGATACGCTGCAACGATGAGTAGCGTGCATGCACGCATGCGGGCACTTGTACATATATAAATATTGAATACCGTCCGCGCACGTCAGTGCCAAAGGCAGTGGTCAACGGTTATGGTGGTCATTTGCCAGGTGGTCACCAGCCGGTGGTCATTAGAGGCTATGGTTAATCTGTGGTTGCGTTTTTGCAATAATGTGTAATAAATTGATACAGATCACTATTCTTGAAATACTTGTTCGTCGTTTTGTTTTCCTGTGTTCTTATTCTGTATAGACCGTGCGTGTGTGTGTGTGTGTGTGTGTGTGTGTGTATGTGTGTGGTGTGTGTGCGTGGGTGCGTGTGTGTGCGTGCGTGTGTGTGCGTGCATGTGTGTGTGTGCGTGGTGTGTATGTGTGTGTGTGGTGTGTGTGCGTGTGTATGTGTGTGTGCTGGTGTGTGTTGTGTGTGTGTGTGTGTGTGTGTGCGTGTGTGCGTGTGTGCGTGCGTGTGTGTCTGCGTGTGTATGTGTGCGCGTGTGTATGTGTGTAATGTGTATGTGTGCGTGCGTGCTTGTGTATGTGCGTGCATGTGTACGCGCATGTGCATGCGTATATGTTTATACGTAGGTTTTTGTGAAGGAATATTATAAATGTTTTGTCGTACATATATACAACAACAAAAACCCTGCCACTCTCTTACGTGCATGTGCAGCCTCACTATCAGTGGAGCTAGCTGTTCACTGTTGGTCAACCAACCACATACTTACACACCTGTGACACATCCTTGACGTCACATCGTGGTTGTGGTGACGTCATACCTACCAGATGGCAAATGTTTATTGACTTCCATAGCGTCATATTAATTTATATGATTATAGTCTGTGGTGAACACAACCAATAGTTGTATCTTGGTTAACAAGTCACACCACACGACGATATATGACGTCTCATCGTGTTCGTAATGACGTCGTACCATTACTGTCACAATCAATAGTGCGACTCACACGACAATCCAGCGTGACACTTTGTTTAGACAGGACGAACAACTAACAACACACGTGAATGCCGTGCTGATATTTAACAAGGATATAAACACATTTATAATATAAACAATGAACATAATTGGTAATCAACATATAACGATGTACAATACTATGTATGTTCATATTCGATAACTAATAACACCCAACACGTTCTACAGCCGAACTACGTTTTTGCATATACGAATGTATGGTGAGAGCCACAATACTCCTTGAGCTAGTTGACTTACGACAACATCTTTACAAGTCATCATAACGCTGATATATTTATATTATGACTATAGCGTTAAATATTTCCACGAAAATTTATTCTTACAGTAGAGTATACATTCCAGCGACATCTACCGGTTGTTGTTAGACTGTTCTTCTTTTCACAAAGTCTGTGGGTCACCACACACCACACAGCACACCACACACACACACACCACACAGCACACACCACACAGCACACACCACATACCACACACACACATCACACACCACACATCATACACACCACACATCATACACATCATACCACACCACACCACACCACACCACACCACACCACACCACACCACACCACACCACACCACACCACACCACACCACACCACACCACACCACACACACACACCCACACACACACACCACACACCACAACCACACCACAAACCACAACCACAAACCACAAACCACACACCACAAACCACACACCACAACACAACACAACACAACACAACACAACACAACACAACACAACACAACACAACACAACACAACACAACACAACACAACACAACACAACACAACACAACACACATCACAACACAACACACACACACACCACACACACACACACACACCACACCACACCACACGCCACACGCCACACACCACACACCACACACCACACACCACACACCACATACCCACACCACACATCCACATCACAGCACACATCACACACCTACAATCATACACACATATCACAACAAACCAAACAAACACACAAGCACGACACGACACGACACGACACGACACGACACGACACGACACGACACGACACGACACGACACGACACGACACGACACCACGACACACACGACACGACACGACACGACACGAACACAACACGACACGACACGACACGACACACACGACACGACACGACACGACACAGACACGAACGAACAACACACAACACAACACAATACACCACACACCACACACAATACACCACACACCACACACAATACACCATACAACACAAACCACACACCACATACAACACACATCACACAACACTCCACACGTGTGACAGTAGCTACACCAAAGGTACACGAGCAAGTCTGACACAAACACAGACCGACGTATTGGGCGCGTAAATATAGACGGGCGATCAATAACGTGCTAAATATCGGTTCGAAATACGTAAACAGCGGGCAGACGGAAACAGAAGCAGCCACTGATCGATGGCTCACTCGACACGTCACGGCGCCCTCCCGCCCGCGTGTCCGGACCTGATTACAAGAAGCTATAGCGTAGACCGCTGAACTCGTACACGTAAACAGAACTCACCCGCCTTTCTGCGAGTACCCCAGATACCCAACCAAAAATACAAGGTTCATAGACGCGACACATTATGTTTTTTTGAACTCCGCATTTTTTTAAAGATTATTCAGATCAAGTATCACGGGGCGCATAGTAGTAAAAATTGCTTAATGTTAAGGGTATACAGTTGGCACTTTAAACTTCTGGTTAATTAATTCATACAAGAAATTAATATTTTATAACGGTTATAAATAAACCTGAAACAAATCATATTGAAATAAAGTAAATGTAGGTTCATATATTATAGCACAGTATCCAGTCCCTAGACGCTGGAAACTGTGCTATATATGAACCTACCTTTACTCCCTGGTCCGCAAACATTTGGCAAGTCTGGAGAATTGTAGCGTGGGAGTTTGACGGTAACCCGGTCACAGTCGTGTGATATCACCGTGTGCTCAACAGAAAATTCATCAGCAAAATGTAAAAATTATTTTACCAACATAATTATTTGTGTGCAGTAAATTCACTTTCATAGACCACACAAAAAAGAGTATATAAACAGATTCACAATATTTATATGTTTACTAAACTATTACGCGCTTATACACGCACGCACGCACGCACGCACGCACGCACGCACGCACGCACGCAAGCAGGCACTCATGTCGGCTAGAACAGTATTCATCATTTCACGCCAAGAACGACACATAAACGACCATAAATCCGAGTTTATCGATTTTTATCTATTGGGCTACAGATAACAGATTATAATAACGTTAAACATGCGTTTTGGTAGCAGAGAACGCTTGTCACAATTGTATGTAAAAGATCAAATGCACTCAGTCACCCGCAAACTTTAAGACAACAATGGAACTTCGTGAATACGCTAGCCTCAGCGTAGTATAAATGTGCACGAATTGTAATTTTCTGGACAACTGAACCTTGCAGATAGAGAGCTAGCTAGCTACACTATAGTGCTTGGAAAAATCCGTTTTTGCGAAATGATTTCTGGGTGCTGACTTTTCCGGATTATCGGAATCCGGACTAAACAGATTGAATTGTTTACTGTTAACAATATCGCTGGTCTTGTTGATGCTGCCGCGGTGGCTTCTGGGTAAGGCGCGGTCACTTAGCAGTGTACTCCAGATTCGTGCCGACGATGACACAAGTTCCTGGGAGAGATGATCGGTTAATAATACATGAAGTCGATGGCGTGTCTGGTATTCAGCACCAGAGGTCGACCACCAGCCGGATGGTGTTTCATTGGCGTCACGTGACAACAATGGATCAGTACCGGCAGGTTCCTGGCGCGGCGTACAATAACTCCCGCTGGGATAATCTTTCCCGCGCTGCGCCGCGCTGACCGACTGGTTCCGTTTCGCCGGCAATAATCCGATTATCGGCGATCACCAGGCACCGCGTTGTTTACATTGCGCAGGATTACACACGGCGTGTTTGTTGCCGCGCTGTCGATACCGGCGTATCGCGGGCATCGGCCGCCCGACCACCAGCCAGGAAGCGGGCAGATAACCGACTTCGAAATCACGACACACACACACACGGCCACAACTCGTTTATTGTTGATAGACCTGCCGTGTTTTCTTATAGATGCCATGTGTTAGTAGCAGTAGTATCGGCATCGACATCGTTGTCGCTGTCATCGTCGTCGTCGTCGTCATCATCATCATCATAATCAACATCAGCAACGGCAACGACGACAACAGCAACAACAACAGAAGTAACATAAACAACAACAAAAGCACATTATATTTAGCTGAAGAAGCAAAGCCAGAAAGGAACATGACGTATAAGGTGTGTAAATATACGTGATTGTACATTCCGAGCGACTCCGATGTGTACGTATGGGACTGTGTCAGGGAAATGGACGAGAAACGGACTGTGGCATTTACACGACTTCGTGTGGGGAGATGGGTGGATGGGAAATAGAATTATTATTTTAATTTTAAACATAAAAATACACATAATCTCGCCATGTCAATTTACACTTTCAGATAATAAAGCATTAATGCATAAAGCTATTGTAAACATGGCGGATTAATGCTAACTAATGCGTGGAGATGTGTGAAAAATGTTGAAGCCCTCTGCCAAACAACACTGGGTATACTTATACGTCCCTCTCAATCGTGCCTCAGAGCCGGACATATTGTTACCAAGGTCGTTCCTGATATACCAGGCATTCCATCTCTCGCTACAGCCACTGGGCCGCAGATTTAGATATGTTATCGCTACGTAAACAAATTACGATAGATTGCGTACGACAATGTCGTTGCTCCCGGACCGGAAGTGCGCCCAGGTTTCCCGACCACCCCGAGCTCGTGGCCAACGGATTTCCCGCTTTCAATACATTTTGGGAATTATAGGATGCATATTAATATAACATTACACCATAGCCATACGGATTTGTTCCAACTGCAAAAATACAGCAAACTATACAAACACGCGCGCACGCACGCACACACGCACGCACCACGCACACACCCACACCACGCACGCACGCACGCACCACCACCCACCCACCCACACACACACACAAAACACACACACACACACACACCACACACACACACACACACACACACACACACACACACACACACACACACACACACACACACACACACACACACACACACACACACACACACACACACACACACACACACACATACACACACACTCCACCACACACACACACACACACACACACACACACACACACACACACACACACACACACACACTTTCTATTCCTATTTATCTAATGTTATCTTAACATGTTTTAGAGACTATATTTTAGGTATATTTTACTATTTATATTTTATATTTATATGTATATATAAACCAATAATTTTAATATATATATATATATTATATATATATATATATATATATATATATATATATATATATATATATATATATATATATATATCACTATAAATGTATCAATCACATGAGCACTATGATGCCAGACATAAACATCAAACATTACATTGTATTTTTTTACGTCAGGCAGATTTCCGAGAACAAACTTCAAAGGACAGGTAGTCTAGGTTTACAGGTAGCCTAGGTGTACCTGTCTGCTATATGACCCAACATGAACACAACAGGGATGACAGAATAGACATTACACGGATTTGTATCAAATATTGATTTTACCTAAGATAGTGAGGGTGGTTTGCGTATAGCGCAGTTGTCAAAGTGAAAAAGTGAATCCACATAAAGGTGAATAACAGCGTTTGGAAATATTCCTTCCGTAAAATTATTTTCAGATTTTGACTTTTTTGGATGATCGGAATCCGGGTCACGCGAGGTTGCCGGATTACCGGAGTCCGGATTAAACGAGGCGCCAGGGTGTTCTGTAGTAACGTTGCTGGTTTTCTTTCTGCTGTCGCAATGGCTTCTGGGTAAGGAGCGGTCACTTAGCAGGATACTTCAGATGCGTACTGACGATGCGTGACACATATTGTGCTCCCACCATCTCGCTGGACCATGTCCAGTTTACGCCACTGTGTGGAGACGGATGTACTTACTAAACGCTGTACGGAAACTCTATAACACCTGGTCAAGTGGCCGCTGCTTGACCCCGGAGTAAGGCGATCTACCGAGAAGGTGTAGTGAAATGCCTAAGTGGTGTCACTGTTTGTCTCCGCGAGCCTTTGATGCAGAATGTATCGATAGGGAAACCATGCATGTGAACATTATGCTATATATATATATATATACATATAACATAACACATATATATATATATATATATATATATATATATATATATATATATATATATATATATGTTTAATAAATGAATAAAATGAATAAAATGAATAAAATGAATAAAATGAATAAAATGAATAAAATGAATAAAATGAATAAAATGAATAAAATGAATAAAATGAATAAAATGAATAAAATGAATAAAATGAATAAATAAATAAACTAAATAAACTAAATAAACTAAATAAACTAAATACAATTAATACAATTAATACAATTAATACAATTAATACAATTAATACAATTAATACAATTAATACAATTAATACAATTAATACAATTTATAAAATTTAATAAAATAGTATTTAAAATTGTCCTTATGATATAAAAAATAAAAAGTACCTGCTAAAATGTCAGTAGAAATTGTACTAAAATATAATAAATACATAAACAAATAAATAGTTTTACAGAACTGCACCTCGAAGCAGCGCCTATGGAATGGAATGGCACGAGCAAAACAGACGTGAATTGCATCTCGTCTGCAACGCGGAAGTGTTCGAGTAAGCAATAATGCCGATGCAGGAACGGCTGAAGTGAAACGAAAGCATCTCACGGGTGATATAAGACCGAATACACCAGTATCTATGATCCTGAATCGTCTGGTTTAAAGATTTAAAAGGTCATCTCGTCAGGTTTTCTAAGAGTTAACTGTCTGCTGTAGACACGCAGGCATGTACGAGCTTCCAGTTCGTGTACACACTACACTACACTACACTACACTACACTACACTACACTACACTACACTACACTACACTACACTACACTACACTACACTACACTACACTACACTACACTACACTACACTACACACTACACTACACTACACTACACTACACTACACTACACTACACTACACTACACTACACTACACTACACTACACTACACTACACTACACTACACTACACTACACTACACTACACTACACTACACTACACTACACTACACTACACTACACTACACACGCATGTGTTTGGCCGACCAACTATTTTTGTTCCTTCTAGCGTCAGTGCAATGGTTGTTGTGGTCCTTCTTTCTCACCACATGTCCTATCCAGTTCCACTTTCTTCTCTGTATTTCTGTCCTGATCTTCACTTATGTTGTCTTTGTTTGAGATCAGTACTGACCATCGGATTGTTAAAGGTCCCTTTTCTCCCTCGTTTGTTTGTGTACGTTTCAAAGTGTACCTATGCGATCAATCATTTATGTGTCCCTTAAGTACAACGATGTTGTGTCGATCGTAATAAAACTAGACAGAGGTGATGTCTCGCTTTAATAAGTTTTTTATTTATTATTTATCTATACTACATTTCTTATTATGGTCACTTTAATAATTCAGCCACATCACCTGTGAAAATTACAAATGACAATAATACCACCTGTGAAAATCCCAAATGACTGTACAACGTAGGAAATTAGTCCAGCTAATGCAGTCACTTCGCTATTCCGGTCACTTTTCTCGTCCCGAGGGTGACCTTCCTAGAGAGGTTCCATTTGACGAATGTGCATCTACGTTCGGTGCATATGGTACAGTTCTACTAGAAGATTTACAAACATCAACTAAAGCTGTGAAACGGCGTAAACATTAACATAAATGACAGGTAATCTGTATTTTCATGATAAAATGTGAAAAGCAAACGGTGCATCGTCAATAAAACTCCAGGCAGCCGTCGTATTTTTCAGTAAGACATCTCGTTTGACGTCATACGGCGTGTCGAAAGCGCTTTGATAAATGAACAGTGATGGGCGTTTGATGGTGCATTTATCATCAAATCGATGAACATCTAAATGTGTGTCGCGGCCTGAACGCACTTCGTACGCTGAAATGAGGATTTTAAATTGCTCAATAGTTGTAAATGAGGTTGTCTTCTGGCGTTGATCAAAACTGAGACAAGCACTTTGCCTTTGAGATGGCTTCGAACGTATTATAAAAAGCAAGCGAATTGTAATGAAAAACACATCATTCCACAATTTTAACGATCTATTTTAGGATAGGAAATTCCACGCTAACATTGATTTTATAAAATGCAAAGCGCAGTTG
This sequence comes from Ridgeia piscesae, assembly GCA_025642075.2. Classification (NCBI taxonomy): domain Eukaryota; kingdom Metazoa; phylum Annelida; class Polychaeta; order Sabellida; family Siboglinidae; genus Ridgeia; species Ridgeia piscesae. The sequence continues at coordinate 332,060 of JAODUO010000099.1, read as the reverse complement.
GTACACCACGTAAACTGTGACATGACGTTGCAGTTAATTAGGAATTTCAAATATCTCTTACACGAACATTGCATCAAAAAAGCTGTTGCTTTGCCGAACAGCGCAGTTTTCTCTACTAACATCGGAAAACAAGGCATGTTAGTGCTAGTCCAGTTGAAAATATTACGAAATTCCGCTGTTAAATATTTTCTTTATAACTTTACCCACGAGACTCGCATACATCTATCTGTTGGCAAATTTATTGATTCGCCTCTGAGTTCGGTGTCGGCCGGCTTAAGTGTAAAATATGTTATCTTGCTATTCTTACTTTCAGTGTTCACTGGTAACCACTTCCTGTATGAGATATAGTGATTGTTCATCCGCAAAATCATTTGCAGTTGTTTCTTTCAAGGAGGCCTTGAAACTTGTCACCTTTGTCAATTCTTTGAAAGGGTTAACTTAAAAGGTCTCCTTTATAAATAGCATGTATTGATTCCAACATGTGGACCAGTGCACGTGTGACACCTATAATACGTATACCTTAATAAGATTGTCTGGGGTAAACTTACACAAAAGTCAACGACTTCCTGTTTGCCCCTTCAAACATTGTGTATACACAAAATACATACGTATGCATTTTGTATAATGTATTCAATGTTTTGTTGAATAAAGGAACTACTACTACTACTACTACTACTACTACTACTACTACTACTACTACTACTACTACTACTACTACTACTACTACTACTACTACTACTACTACTACTACTACTACTACTACTACTACTACTACTACTACTACTACTAACTACTACTACTACTATTACTACTACTACTACTACTACTACTACTACTACTACTACTACTACTACTACTACTACTACTACTACTACTACTACTACTACTACTACTACTACTACTACTACTACTACTACTACTACCTATGGTTTCAATAAATTTAAATCACATCATTAAATACTGCTTTCAAGGTTCAACATATGATCATGAATGTGATTGTATTATTGCATTTATCGCATGCATAGCGTGTATCTTTAAGAAAGAACGATGATTTACACACATTTTCAGTGTAACCATTACGCTACCAACGTGTGTGCCTGTTCTATACACATGTCCTGTTGTTTCCGTACTGTCAACTCATCATCATCAGTGCTATGGTTTACTCAGTGTTTTATTTGGGAAAGAGGCTAGTGTTTGGGACAAATAAATATGGTCAGCTAACTATAGGAAAGAAAACAAACAATTACCAAAGTATACCAAATACGCCACTCTCTTGGGCGACGTATGTTGTTTCGTTTTCACATCTCTCGGTTTTTGGAAATTCCGGATTAAATCCTTGACGGCTTGCGTCTCCAACGGGCCTTTCTCTGAATATCCATTTTGTTCACTGGTTAACGTGAATGGGCTGATGAAACGATTATCTTTATCCATACTTTTATTGTTTTGTTACTACTTAAAGCAGGCACGTGTACGTCAGCTGAAAGAAAAGTAATCCTACGTTTAACTAGGTGTTTACATTTATGCTCCAATGCATACACATACACATACACGCTGTTGTGCCGATATTTCTGGGTTTCTAGGAACAGGGGGCCATTAGGATAGTTTATGTTCCCAATCCTCCTGCTATTACGAAGAAGACACACATGATACAGGTAATATGGCTAGGTATTTGGCAAAAGTCCACATTGTCATATATGTTATATTAAACATAGCACAGAAGTCCTCATATGTTAATTGAACACATTATGGGGGACTTCCGTATAGATGTAAGTGTCTATGTATTCAACTTGCATGGACCGTGTTCGTTATATATTTGTCTGTAGCTTACAAACTCAAGGATGAAAAGGTATATCTAAAGATATGTGCGTATACTAAAATTTGAGGTATTACGCCTTATTAAGCACATGTCAGTTTACCCGCATTAGCTTGTCTTATCTTTGTCACTGCCGGGTCTGTCTGTGAAATAGAACAACAATCAAACCAATATTTTACTTAAACAGTATCCGAAATAATAGGAATAACCTATACTATTTTGAAACTCACGAAAAACAAACACAAAAAGGCATCAATCATGAAACTAAATGCTCCGGGTTTTTCAACACTGAAGGAAAGGGTTGTTTGTATACTATCGACTTGACGAAATTAATACCGCGTTCCTCCCACACACTGCCCAGAATCATGCTACTGACACCTCGGCCGGAGGATAAACAATTCGCTACCACCAATAAGCAACCGTGAGTTCCCTGAACCCGAAGTACATGGTTGTTTGTTTTGGACATCGCACAACTAATAACCAAGCAGAGATGGCTGCCCGAACAGCATAAGTGGACGCCCTCTGGCGATCACCGATGGCAAGATGCCAGCGGCCGGGGTCACGCTAGGTGGCTACACGAGGGGTGGTTGCGTCTTCTACGTCATCTTCTCTTTCTGGCGCATTTAGCTATAATGTGGAACACATGTGGTAACAGAGCAGTCTGTGCGCCAAATATTTTGGATAAGTTAAAACCTTTATAAAGTTAAACAGTTGTAACTAAAGTACAGTAAATATATAACACGCACACGCACGCACGCACGCACCCACGCACGCACGCGCGCATACACACACACACACCACACCCACCCACCCACACACAGACACAGACACAGACACAGACACAGCACACACACACACACACACACACACACACACACACACACACACACACACACACACACACAAATACACAAACACACACACACACACACACACACACACACACACACACACACACACACACACACACACACACACACACACACACACACACACACACACACACACACACACACACACACACACACACACACACACACACACACACACACACACACACACACACACACACACACACACACACACACACACACACACACACACACACACACACACACACACACACACACACACACACACACACACACACACACACACACACACACACACACACACACACACACACACACACACACACACACACACACACACACACACACACACACACACACACACACACAAATACACAAACATACACACACACTTTTTATATCCAAAACGATTCTTCTAACATCACACTTTCGCTTCTGCAATACGTGATACGTTAGACGAAATCCTATGCCAAGTGCAAATACGCCTTGATTATACAAAAATATAAGTTTTTGAACTGAAAAAAGAACTATCAACTGAAGATTGGTTAGCAATAATATTATGTATGTAACGGTACAGCTGCGTGTTTTGGTTCTGGTATGATGGAGGTTGAAAGAAGGTTTCAGGCCATTTCAGTTCGGGGAGGAAAGAATGAAAAATAACTGAATGCTAGTTGAGTAGTTTGAAACCGAGTGTTGAGTATTTTATTTGAGTGAGGGAGAGAGGTCGTGTTTGCAGGCAAGACAGAGAAATGATGCTATGATTGTGCCCTGCAAACAAAGCCTTACGTTCGGCTGAGTCTTGTGGGTCAAATTTTATTTATTATAAAACATACCTTTACAACCTTGCCTAGCTGACTTGCGTATCAATCAGTCTGCTGAATTGTTTATTGACTCCGAGATGAATTACGCCTTTTGTATTGATTGCCTCTGAGCTTGGTTTCCATGGATTTAAGGCGGAAGTTTAGGCGTAATAAAAGCTATCTTATTACTATTATTATTGTTATTATTGTATTATTATTATTATTATTAAACACTTTTGTTTGAAGAATGAGAAATACATGTTTCGGACAGTGATTTAACAAATAATATTGCTGAAACTAAACCTATCAAAAAAAACCTACCAAACATGTCTGCGCTGTCTCAAGCAATGTTAAAAGCGAGTATTTTTATCGGTCATAAAACATGTTATTGTCTTTCATAGTAAAACGTCGACAACTTCGAAAAGGTCAGATTGAGCTGTAATGGAACATGCAAAGAAGTTGCTTTATGTCGAAATGTCTGCAACATCATACGACTTTGTATTGCTTTTTTCACGGTGCCGAGTAACTTTTAACTTTCCCGAAGCATAACATGCAAATGTGTGTTTATGTGTAAAAACAGAGGGGCATGTGTTGGAATATTAATAGACACGTGCAGAAAAAAGAGGAGGAATATTAATAGACACGTGCAGAAAGAAATAACATTATCACAAATTGCTCTTGGGCGCAGACACATTTACAAATCTAGGTTTACGGATATGGGAAAAAGAAATCTTACTCAAACGATTTATCATCGGAGCGTAATCGGTATTTTGACAGTTGATTGCAACGGAATCAGCATATCTCGTAGTATTTATGACAAGCAATAGAACTGCTTGCTATTTTAAGGAACCGCACATCAAACAGATGATAAAGTTACGGCAAAAACGTTCACTGGCAACATTTGTCGACCCGCTTAGTTCGTCACTAAATGAATTTGCAAAATGCTATATCTCAGATAATTATGCACTTAAATCAGAAACAACATGGAAACCCGAAACGAACGTACGTAAGAGTAGAGAGACAAACTAATCTGCTTCAAAGACAACTTAACACGTAAAACACACAACACACTTTA